>JACBWW010000006.1:3675937-3940009 GCA_020086605.1 Lanius collurio | reverse complement strand
GTTTTTTTTTTTTTTTTCCACTTTAGTAGTGCTCTTTTCCCACTTTCTGGCAGTGAAATAGTTTCTGCTTTATGTGCTCAAGAGGGACTACTAATTTCGCTTATATAAATTCACTCATCACCATTCCTTCCGGTAGCGACTACAGCTAACTCTCATCCCTTCCAGAACTTGTAGCCGGGCATGTTGGGTTAGTGTGTTATGGATGGTCTGCTTAGGGCCTCGCCTTTGACTTCTCGATGGATTCTCACTCCACCGTTGATTTCTTGTCAACCTTCTGCAAGACTGTTTGAAGATCAGGTGTTTGGTTCTTAGTGGGTTAGCAGCCAGGGCTTTGAGGGATCTTGGGCCGGTGATGAAACACTCACGGTTCCTCTGTGCAGACGGGAGTGGACAGACTCAGCCAATGTACCTGAAAACTAAAGAAGTGTGGCTTTCTACGGCTGTGCCCGAGATAACACACCCCGCTTCTCAGCATATTTGCTGAGAGTGACAGCATGCTAATGTGCTCATCCAGCTCACAGACTGGAGGTAATGTGTACCCAACAAGCTGGATACCAAGGCAGAGTGAACTTGGACCCGTCTACGCCAGTCTGCACAGACTGTCCCTTAGTCTGGGGAAACATCTTCTTTGACCATGGAGACTTTGTTAGACAAGGCATGGAATACTCTGTACTTCCTGATGTGGTACTGGGGCCTGATGTTTTTATTCACCTGTAGAAAGCCAACCATGATTTTATACTTGTGCAAACATAATTCGCAGTTGCTTGTTGCTACTAATGGAGAAATGTCATATGTTAAATTAGGGGGATAGGTTCAAGTTAGTATGGTGATGGGTTACCAACAAGGAGTTGTAAAAGCAAATTTGCATTCATTTCTAGTTTTGTGTCAAACAGGTTTCTTTGTGTGTATTTGACTGCTTTTTTGGACGGTTCATTATGAATGTATTTTACCATTTTTAGTAATATTTTTAGGTAGTAAACCCATGGAACTCCTTCAAGTATCACTGTTTTATTAGCGATGTGACATGGAAGTGTTAACATTGTAATAGGACTCAAAATATTTTCAGGTAAAAGCTCTTTGTTTTAAAAGGTGCAGGGAACCATTCTCAAAGCTGTTATTTAGTTTTCAGCACATATTTCATTTATCAAAGAGTGTTATAATGAGTTTGTATCTGAACTTCTGTAGGACTTTGAAGTAATTTCGCTTGTTATTTGAAATGGCATATTTATCTCTTCACAGCTAGGATTTCTGAAGGGATGCAATGCTTAGCTTGTGTGTGGTGTGCATGTGCAGACATTGACATGCTTATGAGTGATGTCTTGGACTTCTTAAAGAGATTTTTATCTTCTTGAATGTTTTTTGGTTTTGAACTTTGCCTTTGTTGTGTTACATCTCACTTTCTGGTTTTCCTGCAGAATCCTTCAGGATTCATTTTTTCAGGGGGCTGGATTAGGTTTTTCTAACAGAAAACCAAGTGTTTCAGATACCTCTTGATTATGACTTATGTAGTACCATACTAATTTTGAAGAAAAATGTTAAGCATGCTTGACACCAAAACATAGGAGTACTGGTAATAAAAAATACAGAATTTCAGTGAATGCTGTGTCAGTCATATCATGCCTCATTGACTTCAGTTCATTGATTAGTGTCCACTAGGTGCACTCCCTTCTCTCAAGTTTGTCCACATTTTAGATGATTCATGTAAATAACACTCTGTGGTACGTTCTCCTTCAAATGGTAGTGTAATTAGTGTCATTAACAGATTGTCTCTCACTCTGGGAAAGTTACTCCATTTAAAGAATAACATAGATGCATCTGTGAACGAGTTGTACTAGTGTTACAATATTTCTAATTTATTGTAAAGGTTGTCATGGGTCTTACTTATGCATGAAAAAGCGATAATTTACAGTTAAAATTTTAGGTATAGAATTTATTTTAGGAGGATAAAGTTAATTTTGCTTAGTTTCAGAAATTTCATTCTGTTTCAGAAGTAGCAGAAAGTTCAGTGCCCCTAGGTAGAGTCAGCAATATGATGTCATGTACCTGAAATAGAGAAGTGCATAATATTCTACTTAGAAAAAATGTTAAGTTTTTGCGGGTTTTTTGTTTGGTTTTTTTTAATCCTGGTAGTAATTATTTGAAATGTAGTGAGTGCTCAAGGCTCAGTTCACACTGGGACTCACTGCTGTCTAATCTCACATTAGTGTTTGATAAGGAGATGGCAGTTCAGAGGCACAGACAGCTGATGGAAAGTCACTGCACTGGCCATCAGAGTGGGATTGATAGCAGGACTGTGAACTTCGGTGGTAAAACAGCGGAAGGTGAAAATGTGGGAGAAGGGGAATCCTTATGGGATGTTATGTTTAAATTGTTCTTGGTTGTCCATTAATGCACAGTCTGAGAAATTTGGGAATTAAACATGTAATTTTTTCCCCTCACAATACTCGTTTATAAGCAAGGAACCTTCTCAGAAACACAAAAACCTGTCATTATACATCTGAAATTTTCAGTACTGTTTTAGTAGTTTCTTTATTTTTCCAACTCACTTGGTCCTCGAAGAATGAAAATGGGACTGACTGCATTTGCAAATACAGTCTCTCAAATGCAATGTTTGACAAAGTGAAATTCCTCAGTTTACCTCAGAATAACGTGTCTGGACTATAATCCTGCAGCATTTGGTAACATCTACATTCATTTAGCAGTGGAATGTCTTGTAGTTTGCATTGCATTAGTGAGGCCCTCATGTGATAATATGGGCATACAGAAAGTAATATGCTGTGCAGTCACAGCAGGCTGTGTTTGTTTCCTTAGAGAAATCTATCATGAAATATCTCTTCTGGTAATAAAGGATCTGTTGTTAATTGCAAACTGGTAGATATGGACCAGACTGTGAGGATAGAATTGACAGATTGCTACCTGAAATTGTGCAGGTTATTGTTTCTTGGTTAAGGTGTTTTGGTTTGTTCATAGGGGGTTTTACAAGATTAGAAGATTCAGAGTTGAATAGCATTCTTAATTTCCTTATGCCAAAAAATAGGGAAAAAGGCAGTTGGAATTAAATTATCTGTTCAGTTATGATGATGTTGCCCCTTTCACCCTCTCTATGTTTATAACTATGCTTTTAAGCGTAGTCATCATCATAACTTCCTATACAAGTTAATTACAAGATGGTACTATACGCTAGGTAAAAATTAACATTTTAAATGAAAGTTTTGCCTCTGTTTCTTTGAAAATAAAAATACATTGGAATTGAGGCAAAATGAATGTATTTTTTCTGTATGCTGCTAAAATGTCAGTGTGTACTGTACTTGCATATTAGATAGACTCATCTGTCCTTCATGTGTTGAACCCTCTCCCTATGCCATTGCCAGTGTCGTTTATCTAACCCTTTTTATTTCAGTTATGGCTCTTTTAACTGTAAATATTTAATACAGATTAGTCATTTGTTATATGATTGTCTTATTAAAAATAGTTTTGCATGTCAGTTGATTTTTATATCCTCTATTAAAAGGGTGTGGCTGCGTGAAACTGTAGAAATTTAGTAGTATTTTTCTGAAATTCTGTGAAAATCCTGACATGGAAGTGTGTTCAGCTGGGTGAGATGTGGTATTGTTTTGCTTTCTAACTTTAATGGTTTATCCTATCAGACTTTTTAACTATTGCTGCACATTGAGCTGTCCACAATGACTTCTAATTATTTTTCTCAGAAGACTGGACTAATTTGATCTCATCAAATATTTAGACAAAATCATTTCTCTTTGTGTGCATTGCATTATATTTCTTTGCATTTCATCTGCTGTTGTATTACTCAATTCTCTAACTCAATTAGATCTTTCTGGAAATCTCTATTCTCCACGGTTTTTACTAACCCAAATAATTTCATACTACTGGAAATTCTACTATTTAACTGTCTGCTTCCACTAATTGACGTTAACCATTGTTTTTAACGTTTGGTATACACCATATGGTTAACTTCTACCCTCCCTGAACATCTTGGTTAACGTCTTGATTATCTGAACCTTATTTATGCGATAAAATTCTTCAGATAATCAGAGGCTTGGAAAAGAAGTCAGTAGAGCAGAGCTCTACTGAGAAATCTCAAATACAGTGTAAGCTTTCTTTCTTCCATTGTTTATGAAGGAGCTAAAGTGCTTCGCAAGAGCTTCAGCACAGCATTTTGTTTGTAGAAAATGAACAGGTGTCAGACTCCTAGGGAAGTCTTGTCGTGGAAATAACTGTAGGGTTCAGATAATGAAGTGTCCATGTTTGTACATTGTAGTATTTTGTTTCTGTGAAATGTAACCTTACAATCTGGATACTGTGGGAACATATTGCTGATCAGATGGTGAAAATGTGTATTAATCCTCTCTGGTGGATGTTAGTTTAAATGTGTAATCTTCTGGCTTTATGGATGAACTTTGTTATTTGTAACCTGCTTGAGTATGAGATAATAATTTAAGTGTGTGCGTGTTCTAAATGCGGTGACACGTGCTTAGGAGCAGAAGAGACAGCAGAAGGGTAGGAGATTAGTATTTGGCTAATCATGATCTACTGATTAATGAGGGTGATGGTGCAAAGAGTGGTTTTTTGAGCTGTATATAAATTATTGAGCACTTGGCAGATGTTCCCAAATTGTTCTTATTTCTGTGTATATCAAGTAGTGTGTAAAGAATGGACAGTAGTTTTTGAGGCCCCTTTTTGCCCTTTTTGTACAATCTGTCTCTAGTGCTAAATATGTATGTTCCTTTTTTTTCATTTAAATATGTTTGGTTTTTTTCTATAACTCCTTCTTTTCTCAGGTAAGATAAATTGTGGCTTCTTGTTTATCCAAGTTATACTGTACTTCCTTTAAAATATGTTTTTCTAAACGAGAAGGAGCTACTTCTTGAGCAGCTTTGTCTATCATTGTTATGGAGTTTGGTTTTTTTTTTTTTTCCTTAAACTCATGTGAGTCCAAATAGTTGTAGGAATCACACCGGTAACAAACACAGGTCATGGGTGATAGCAAGACGGTTTTCAGTAGGTTGTCATACACAACAAAGGGGGAAAAAACAAAGCTCTCATTTTTTGAAATTTGTTTCAAAAATGGGAGCCATTTTTAGTGATTGGAACTGGTTTCTGAGAGGTTGGTCAAATAACATTAAAGGTTCTATTCACGTTAAGTCACTTGAGTTCATGCACCAAAAATACATGAAGAAAGAAAGCATCTGTCCTGTGTGGTGTTTGCTGCATAAATGAATAACATGTCATATGATCTTTCCCAAGGGAAAGCTGGAGAATCCAAAGCAGATTATGAAATAAAATGAAAAATTATCATTACTGGTGTTCAGCTGACTAGTTCAAGTCAGAAGCATTCTTTGTTATTAGATACATTTCACTCATTTATGACTTCTTTTTCTTTCTTCATCACCTCTGCAGCAACTCTTGCAATGTATATATACTATTTTATTCATGTGAGTTCAGTGTCAATAGCCCCAAACTGAAGGATTTTACAGTTTTGCTTTTTTTTTTGGTTGAAGTAGTACAAAATGTCAAAAATTAGAAGGAAGGTCACAGTGGAAAATACCAAGACCATATCCGATAGCACATCCCGAAGACCTAGTGTGTTTGAAAGGCTTGGACCCAGCACTGGAAGTACTGCAGAGGTGAGTTGTAAAAGCATTCTTCTTTTCCTCCCCACCCCAGCATCTTCTTTTCCAGGATTTATGTGGTGGGAAAGAGTAGCTCACAAGCACCAAATGCTCAGATGTTACTGATGTTAAGTAAAGGTGAAAAGAGCTCCTTAGCGCATGGGTGTTCAACATGCTAATATTAGACTTTTCAAATACCGTGTGTTTTGCCAGCTTCTGGATAGAGCAGTAGTACTGTGCATATTAATAATATTTCCACCAACCTAAATTTTTCTCTGCCAGACCTGATGCTCATTGTTGATTTTTTTTTTAATCGATTATATTACTGGTGGACAGAAATTACAGATAAATGGGACTTAATGTGGAGTCATTTGTTTGTTCTGCCACACTCACACCAATGGTATTTCCAGAAAGGAGTGTGAAATTCACCCAGTAATGTCTGTCTCTTAGACACAGTGCCGTAACTGGCTGAAGACTGGCAACTGCCTCTATGGGAACACATGTAGATTCGTACATGGCCCTTCACCACGAGGTAAAGGCTATAGCAGCAGTTATAGAAGGTAAATCAAGAACTCACTTTGAATTCTTCACATGCTGTAGGAAAATAGCTTTTGCAACTCTGTCTTTTGTTGTTTGGGGTTTTTTTTATTTATTTATTTTTTTTATTTTTAAGTGAAATGCTGTGGTGTGCCTAATTGTATGTTATATCAATAACCAATTGCCTGATGAAGCTGCTTAAAACAATTATTTTGGTAATATGCAGGATTTTTTGTGTGTGTACAGCTTTAAAAAAATTAATGGAATCCACTGGGTGCAGATTAACTTCTTATATTACTTGAAGTAGGAAGTTCAAGTACCTTAATACTTTTTTGTTTTGATGTAGTGTCACTGCAGCTTTCTGGTGTACTTTTCTGTCCTGTACTAAAATGCCGGTTTGCAGTTACAGCAGTGCTCACACTCACAGCCCTTCTGCCTTTGCTATGTTGTGTGATGAATATCTATCCTTTCTCTCCTGTTGTGAGAAAACACCTCTCTTCAAACATAGCTTTGTGACTTTATCTACCAGATATAGAAAAATATCCTAGATTTTAGGGGGAGATCCAAAAAGTTACCTTATTTTTCAAAAGAGAATATTTTTTATTATATGTCTCTTCATATGTTGCTAAAATTAATTTTTTTATTTCAACTGTCCTTTGTGTGGCATAACACCTAACTTAACTGAAACCAAGTATGGCAGTAAGCTTGTAATATTCCTGCAGTAAAGGACAGGAAGATGTTATGAGTTTAGCATAGTACCTCTTTGTGTGAAGGCTTCACAGTTTACAAACAGCTGTCCTTCATAATTAGCAGTATTACCTTTAGATTATGGGCACACTGAAGCATCAAAGGGTAAAGCAACAACAGGAAGGTTGGCATGAGGTTAGGGTTCTGTGTCTGGTTCTTTTTCCTATTCCTGTGGCATGCTCTTAGAAAGATGTTGACTTCGCTTGTTTGATCTTCCATTGCTTCAAAGGTGGTAGCAGCTGGGATACAAAATACATCGCTGAGTTTAATGTTTCTTTTGGTATCTAAAAGATTTTACTCTGTTCTGCACTCAATGTTCCAAATGAATAAAATAAGGGATTTACTGGTAGACATTAAATATTAAAACTGTTATAATGTCACTTTCTCCTTGCTTTCAGTGTTTGGAACACTCAGTGCATAGTTCTGCTTGGTCATTTGAAGAAAAGTGACATTTCTTTTAATGATTAAAGCTGTGTTTCTGCTTCACTGTCACCACTGACATTTAAGAAAAATGTTGATTTCCTTCTTCGTATTGCTAACTTTTTTACTAGGGCTATATGGAAAAGTCAAAGGACAAATTTTCCTGCTTAATTGCTTGGCACATTCAGCATTTAATAAAGGTGGTTTTAAAAGTAAAAAAGGGGAGGAAGCCAAACTCCCACACACACACCCCAAAATAGACAAATGAAAGAACTGTGCCTGTCTTCAAAAATTTCCACTAATAGCTCTTGACCAGGCATAGAAAAAGCTGGTATGTAATATGTACCTAATGAAATGTTGGCATTTTTATGCCATTTAACGTTAGAGAGATTTTCACAAATGTTATTCAGACACTTCAAATGCAGTTTTATTGGCTTCATGCAAGCCAAACTAATGCTGCTTCTGCATCAGTTCAGTTAAAGCAATACTCTTGTTCAGGTATCTGGGATAGCAAAATGGCAGCGTGACTGCATGTGTTCAGGCAAGCCTGCCAGGGAAGTCTTGTGTGCTTTGCAAGGAGTTGGGTAGGACAAAGCATGTCTTGCTGCCTTTCTGTCTTCGTACCTTCTGCCTCCAGTTCCCTACCTGTCTCCAGTAAATCCCATTGTTAACGGTTTTATCTGGCCATAATGCCTCCCATAGTTCAAAACATAACCAGACAGTAGGAAAACTTGACTCTAAATTGTGAAAAAGATTGTTCCATTTTATTATCAAGACTGCCTCTCACAGCATGAATTTTAATCTTGCTATAAAAATAAAACCCCACCTGTTTTTGTACATGAAGCTTACCTGATGATAGTATTAAGAATTCAGTATTAGACCTGCCAGTCTTCCAGACATCAGAAGTAAGGGGAAGCTAACTAAGAGCTGTGTGTAAACATGCTGTCCCACGAGGAATTTTGCTCTCTCTGCACTTATAGGTTGTTGCTTAGTTGCTTCACAGTTTCCTGGCTGGCTCCTTCATGCTCTTGTCAGGGTCCATGCCATTGCAGAGTCCTTTTCTTAGTCTGACTGATTCTCTTTGTTTGGGATTATCACACTGCATTTAAAACCCAAACCAAGACAGCAGTCATATTAGGAAATAATGTATGGATTTTGAAAGTTTCAAATACTGTGGTGTGGAAAATTGGAAAACAGGACAATGTTTCTTGAGCAATTATAATATGTGCATGATACACCAATAATGATCATCTGCCTCTATACACGTGTGCTCTCACATAGGTACACAGAGATATCCTCAGGTGGGTGTGTTGCAAGGTGTGCCTGTTGCTGGATACTTGTTCCTGACACTGTAAGATGTACAGGAGCAAATGGAGGCACTGTTATGAATGTTCTTTTCCTCTGTGTTGTTGAACATGGGGAATGGAACTGTTGCAGGAAGTAATGCTGTTTAAAATCATTTAACTGCACTGCTTAAAATTTGAAATGAAGAAATTCTGCATTTTAGGCCTTATTTAAAAGATGGGCCCAGCTAAAAATTTTAAAAAGGAATTGCATAATGCCTTTTGTGTAAGAGGTGCTGGCAGTTGCAGTCTAGCCACATCATCTTAAATTGCAGAGGTAAATTGTCTTGATCTGTTGAAGTTCAGCAGTGAGCATTACCTGGAATAACCAAAGATCCCTTTTGGAGTGGGCTGGGTGAAAGTTATGTAGAAAAGAAGCTATGGTATACATAAAAAAAATCAGCTAATAGACCAGCTTGTTTTTCTGTGCATTTAGCCAAAGCATCTGAAAACAGTTACAGCTTCCTGAGTAATTATTTCTTAAAATTTTACTGATTTTCAGTCTTATTTTATTAGAGTTTTTGGAGGGTTATGATGTCTTTGGAGGAGGAGAGATAGGGTAATTACCATGACTTTGCTTTGGTGTTCTCCTAAAGCTGAAAAAAGCTGACTCAGTAGCAGCAAAAGCAAACAAAAAAACTAATCGACCAACCCCAGCCCTGAATGTGTACCTTTTTAATTTCTGTGTGGTTTTTTATAATTTTTATAATGTTTAAGTAGATTTGAATAATGCTTTAGCAAAACACCTTTGCTTGAGCATGGGCGGGAAGAAAAAATTTATTCATTGAAGGTGAAATGGTTTGGATAGTTGGTTTTTTTTTATTCCAGCCTATAACTTAAAAAAAAAAGAAGTATTAAAATATCAGATGTCACTCTGTAAGGTAAATGGGCTGCATTCAGTGCAAATTCTCTTGCTTTTACTTTCAACAAATGTTTTTTTTTTCCTGAAAGTGTTTCTCTTGAGGAACAATATTACAAGTACATTATTGATAATCTTTCTGCCTCAACTTAATTTTCAGTTTCACTAATCCAAATCCTTTGTATCGTAGCTTAAATATTATTAAAAATTAAGGTGTTGAATTGCACTTTAATGCTGAAAGACAGTTTATTTGTTGAGGTAGCTGATGGTTGGAATGGTTCAGAGAGCTTTGGTAATGCAAAGAATTACGTTTTTAATATGGGGGGAGGGGAAAAATACTTTGAATCATAACCTTTATGTAAACCCAGGCACTTTCAAGATCATATAGTCTTGCATGCAAAGACGGTAATGTGTTTATATTTTTATGCCGGATATTTGATCCTTCGTGATAAAAAAAGCAGATCTCTACTCTTCTGTACATTTCCTCTGATCTAGATTGACCTGTACTTACAATTTCATGGACAATTAAATGCATTTAAAAATGAAAGCAGTCACTGGTCTTTTTCTCTGTAGGTCCATACATTTAACCTTGTGATGTGGTTTAAAGAATTAAATGTAGGAAACAGCACAGAGGAGGAAATGGAAAAAATTACTTTTTCAAATATGTGCAGAATGAAAATGAAATGGCATTAATTTAATTTTTTTGTATGTATTGACTGTGAAAGACAGTTTACCCTTTATGTATTAAGAGACAGGAAGAGTGGGAGAAATTACTTTCTCATTAGAAACTGACTCAGTCTGAAAAACAAAAGAAATGCAAATTTCATTATTCATATATTACATATAACTTTCCTAATCAAATAAGATAGCATTAATATCTCTTTATGATTCTTTAGTGTAAGCTGTTAGGCACAGATGTAGTACTTCTATACAACCATTTCGCAAAAGAATCTATAATTACAGCTAGCAGCCATCACAGAAGTACTAAACTCAGTATCAAGCCAAATGTATATGAAGAGTAAATTTGTTTTCTTGAACTGAAAGATCATCTGAAACAGCTCCTGCATTCTCTTAGCTTGGGAATTTGTTTGAATCATAGAATGGCTTGGGTTGGAAGGGACCTTAAAAATCATCCCATTCCACCCCCCCTGCCATGGGCAGCCGACCAGGTTGCTCAGGGCCCTGACCAGTCTGGCCTTAAATGCTGCCAAGGGCATCTGCAGCTTCTCTGGGCAACCTGTGCCGGTGCCTCACCAGTGCAGTGGTTGATCTCTTTTAACCCATAAGGGGTAAATGAACTCATGAATCCATACTAAGAGGTGCCAAAATTATAGTAGTGTAGGATGTTCCTCTTCCCATTCCACGTCACAGTAATATCATTTACAGAAAATGTATCATAAAGGTGCATGACTAGTAGAGTTCATCCAGTATTTTGTAATTAAATAATAAAATAATTATATTACTGCGAGATGGAAAATGGAAGAGGCCTCCAAGAGTTAAATTCTGCTTCATGGTCTTGCAATAGTGTTTTCCTTTGTTGCAGCCTCACCTAGACTAGGGAGGATGGTGCTTAGGTTCTGTTATCTCTGCTTGCAGAGTTCATCTGGATTCAGAGTTGTACTTCTCTATGACTGTCATTGCTAATCTATAGTAGTTTGATTCTGCATTAATTGTGGTTTAAAATACATATATGTAATATATATAGAGAGGCACTTATATAATATCTATAAAAATTGTTGCATCTTAGATTATGGAGAAGGCTAAATCTTGAAATACTTGGTAGGAGCAGTTGTGAAACACATTTGCAGGATGGTCAGAAAAAGGTTATTTATTCTGGATAGGATCACCTGACACTGATCTAGAGTAGTAACTGAGTCATGCCATGTATATACAAGTAATTTTTCTTCTTTGAGTCAAGTCTTCCATGACTTTCTGAAAGGGTTGGGGTTTTTAGAATGCTTAAGCCCTTTAGAATGGAATATTTTCTTACTCATCCACTTTGCCTCTGGGTGGGAGGTTTAGCTCTTTCTGAATATACTAATGAAATAATAATTAAAAGACAGATCATAGTCCTTTAAAATTAGTCCCATAGAACTGGTTATATTATGTTTCTGTATTATACAGGTCACCAGAAAGACCCACTGGAGATCTTCGGGAAAGAATGAAGAACAAACGTCAAGATGTTGAGGCAGAGCCACAGAAAAGAAGTACAGAGGAATCATCCTCTCCTGTTAGGGTAAGAGTGGAGTTTGCAGAACTCCAGAATCCCTCAGTAGCAATTGGGCAGTGTTTCCTAGAAACCTTATCGTTGTGACTTGTAATATTGAAAATGTTTCGAGGACCTGGTCATTTTGTACATAGCAGATCACATTTTTTGTTATGAAGTGTCTTAACAATTGTACTGTTTTGCAATTTTATAGTACTTTCTGGTCTTTTGGTTCCCAAAGATTTTATAAATTCCACAGATTTAAAATGTGTTATAAATACTGATAAACAGGTATTTAATAACAGTGCAGACTCATTGATTATTACCAAGAAAGTGTATTAACCATTGTTTAAGTCGTCCACTGGTTTTTCCCCAACACTTATTCATATCCATTGTATACGTGCATCTTGACTTAAGTTGTTCATCGCAAATTTGCTTTTGACAAAACCATGCAGTTACTATTGTGCGGTTCGTTTTGCCTTCCTCCTCACATACTCATCAGGCACCCCAACTGCTCACTTAATGGATTTTGCAAAAAATTCATTATTGTTTTCATTTTGTAAACCTCTTTCTGCAACCCTGTGGCCCTCAAATATAAAAATTTAATTATTTTTTGTGTTGTCCATTCCTGGTGTTGCAAACAAATGGGCATAGAGTTTGTTGTGTGACCCTGTACCTGTGTAACAATAGCACCACTGTGTTCCTGCATCATGTTTAAGACCATCTTCATACGAATAATTTTTTAAAAATTTTATTTGTAAAAAATCAGTTTTACTTCTGCAGGTATTAACAATATTCTGTCATTTCCTCTTGGTCTGTTCCTACTTGCTGTGTAAAATGAATTTTTATGTCAGCTGTAAATAAATCAGCAGCAGCTGCTCTCATTAAATTTAACAGAATGGCTTACCTTCCAATCATGTTTTCAGTTGCTGTTAATTTGTGTAAAATCTCAATCTTTTTAATGAAATGTGTTTCTTTTATTTTCTAATAGTTTGAATAAACTGTTCAGTTATTGAGTACATGGTTGGTGGGAAATTTTTTTTTTCCAACCGTCATTAAAAATTTGCTGTAACTTCTGTCCTGGTGCAACTCTAATTTTGGTGTAATTCTTACTTTTGGTTAGTTAACTGTGCTTTTTATAGAGTTCTAATAATGTGGTAATAAAATACTGTTAAGCAACTGAAACCCAAGTGAAAGTGAACTGGAAGCAAGAATGTAAAGGAGTTGGAGAATTAGTGAGTCTGTTTAAGTATCAAAGCATTATTGGTAGATTAAGCACACGGCAGAGGAAAAAATGCTCTGCTTCAACCTCATAAAATGGAGGGTTGAGGAAACAGCTGTACTTTGTTTTAGTTCCGTGGAGGCAACTCTCAAAATACAGAATATCAAAGAAAATATTCTGGAACAAATAGATGAAGAGGGACAGTCGTCAAGAATTGCTTTGCAAAGAACCAGAATATCTAAAAGGACAGAAGACTCAAGTGACTCAACTGCTAAGAAAAATCTTGCTCCATTGGTAGAGCTACTGTTATGGTAGAGATCTGATATGTGATGTTTCCATATTTTATTAAAGCTGTTGGGGTAGCAGCAGAGCTGGATAAAAAGACTGAAATAATGAAAGGTAGCTTGTTCCATAAGAAAGTTTAATGTTTTTGGTTAAAAAGGAAAAAAAAAAAGAAACTGATCAGAAGGGTTCTTGCTGACAAGACCTGTGCTTCACCAAGACTACTAGACTGAAACTTCAATGAAGAGTAGTGGTTAAGAGAGAACTGCCTGACACAGGTCAAACCTGTTAAAAACAAGGCTTTTGAGGCATATGTATAGATAGTCAAAGAATAGCAGGTGTAATATTTTAGGTTTAGAAAGCAGCTAAGGGGAAAATTGTAGATTAATTTGAAATTGAATTACACAGAGTGCTGTGGTAATTAATTTAAAGAACTATAACTTTAAAGAATGTAGAAAAAGTATTGGACATCCCAAATGTCAAACTTTGCAGAAGATTTGAAAACAGTACTTGAGATTACTGAAGTGTGAGGAATGCCACAGGGGTTGGGAAAGCTAGTTCTTGGCAGTACAATGGCAGATGAAACTTGGTGCAAGGTAATGCACAATGAAGAAAGCATTTAAAACAAAAAATGAATGAATTTTTTAAAAGTAACTGAAACCATGCAGTAGAAAAATAAGTTATTGTGGACAGCTCAATGAAACCGTGTGTTCAAAGTGAAGTCACAGTTGTAGAAGCAAACATTCAGGTATATGAAATGGAATAGAAAACAATCAATAATACGCTGTAGAAATTCATGGTCCAATTTTATTTGAAATGCTGTTTGGTTGTTGTCACCTGTATGAAAGAAAATACAGTCAAAAGTCTTCTTGAAGTGGGCAAAGAGGTGAGAAATAAACTGGAGAGACAAAAGGACATGGGATGAATGCATATAACGTATGTTTGAGGGACTGTAAGTTAGATGCGTCATATTCATACATTATCCCAGTAGAAAGAGTGGCAAATTTGGAAATGACAAGGGGAAATGCTTTTTAAGTTTTATCTGACAATTCTACCTGATTCCTAGAAGATAGAGACATAAAGCTGAAGAGGTTCCACAAGTAGCTAAGACAGTATAACTAGTATAAAATCTTTTCAGAAGAGATTTTTTTGTTCTCTGGAGACATAAGATAACTAGTGCAATCTGTATGTATTTAGGAAGAAACTTCCTATATGGACAGTTATAGACTATATGCCTTTTTATTTCTTCATGCTTTGTACTATTATTTGCAGAGACAATATGCTGTGTTATGTGGACACCTACATTGAACTCAGTTTTTCTGTGTTTCTTGGATTTGTGTTTGGAATTACTCTACCACTGTACGTTAGTGTATTAATTATTATACAAATAATTAGATAAGGTTCCTGCTGTTACTGTATTTAGTTGGGTATTTTTATATTGAATTTTTCTCTGTATTATGAGAAGACAGTTACATTGGTGTGTATGAAGTCTTACCTAAAGTCTTAACCTGGAAGGTGTGTGTGATTTGGGAGAAACGGTGGGAGGAACCTGTTGTACATTTAGGAAGGCTTTCAAGGAATGTGTATCACTTGTTTTATATCTGTGGGTTTTTTTCACTGTAGCTTTTAACTGTTTCTACTGGAAGTGGGACTCAGCATTGTCTTCCATCTCTTGAAATGGCAGCAATACCTCTTAATGTCAGGGGAACGTCAGATTCATTTTCTTACATGTTTCTGTAGCGTGGTAGTAGTTTGCACTCTAAAGGTATTATACCTAGAGCAAAGTAGTACTGTGCTTGCCCAAAAGGTTCTAGCTACAATACACGTAGCTTACCATAGGCTTAAAGGAATCTGTGCTTTGGAATGAGTTTATTTTGCTGCTGCATGTACTGTGCAACCTGATAAGGTTGAAACCGAGATTTCTGCAATGCAAGAATTGTAGGTTGTATGAGCCTTCTATTCTTTCCATTGGTGCTGGCAAAATAACACTTCTTGGCTAGAAGCATGTTTTACAGATTAGATGAGTCCTTTGGTGCTTGGCCAGGCTTTTCTGGCAGTAGTGGGAAATTCATTCAAGTAGACATCAAGTCTTATGCTGTAGAGTGCGATCACGTGGGACATGGACCTTCAACTTAAGCAGACATTAAATTAAATCTCACAGAAGTCAGCCATAACATCATCTGTTTTTTCCCTTCCTTATGTGGCATCTCTCCTGAACATCACCATGAAACTGTAAACATCTACCCAACACCTGTTCTGTTTAGTTGTGAGCATGGACCTGAAAACAGCATAGACAAGTCTACTAAACTGTTTTTTTCCTCTTAGGACAAGCTACAATTTTTTTTTTTTTTTTCGTAAATAAATACATTGATTCTCATCTAGTAAATGACATTTTTTCAGAAACTGCAGAGAAATAATTAACAAATGTGACTGAAGTGGATATACAGCATCTTCAAGTACAAGTGAAAGACATGCTTTTGCACTTTAGGAGCTTAACTTACTTTATTCTTGGCTTGTTGAGGGAGAGACAAAAAAACATGTAAAGAAGGTCTATAGGGATGTGAAGGAAATATTTCATTCCCATAGTATGAAGGAATCAAATGTGTTATAAGTGTAACAGGTAAAATAAAAGGAATATGTTGAGGATTTTTCAGTGAGAAAAATTAAGTATCATAACCATCATAACTTAAATTCTTGATTTGCATGCCCCAGGAAATATATACTCAATTTCTAAACTGATATTTGGTTATCAAGATGCAGTGTTGTCAGAATATTTCTTCTTGACAACTAAACAACATTTGACGTAAAATACTGTACTTCCCCTATATTCAGTATTTCAGTTTGATAGCTCTTTTTGTTCTTAGCTCTTCTGTAGAAATATGATTGTGGTACAGGAGAAAATACAAGCTCTTTCAAGATCCTTGTATTGGCTTGTGAGTTTGAAGAGGTAGGCATGATACATACAGGTTGTGTAGTATTTTTAACAGAGGTTATTAAATTGGATTTGAAGCATGGATTTGCTGCACGTTCTTTGATGACAAGTTATTTGCCAGATTGGCTTTGAGTGTTTTTTTTAAATCAGTGTAGAGAGGTTGTCCTAATGTTCATGTTTCAGTTTGCTAATAAGAGGTAGTGTTTAATTAGTAGAAACTAGTATTCATATTTTAGAAGTTATGATTTTGTTAGTTTATGTTGTAGGAATCAGTGAACTATATACCAGAAGTACACAGTTTAGTAGAACAGATGTGGCCTTCATGGAGGAGGGTAGGCTAGAAAAGTAAGAATAGTCTTAAAAAAAAAAAATGGTTGCAGGGAAGGCTTGTTTTACTTACAGATTTTTAGATCTCATCAGAGTAGTTTTCTTTTAAAGTAATTTGCATTGGGGTATAGTACATTTCTGGCCCTTAGACTGAAATGCCTCTAGTAGATGCTGAGACAGTGGCTTAGTGGACGTAAACTTGTCTGCAGTTGATGTCAGCAACCAGCATGACTCAGTAAGTTAGGACCTTCTGCATCATTTTAGAGATTTGCATCATTGGAGATAAGTTTTTAACATTGTTAGTGAATAAAAAGGAATAGTTGAATTTTACTAGTTTTTGAGTGACTATCTGCAATTTTATTTTGTTTCCTTAATGTGTTTCTAAGGTGATGTTAAGTTTTTAAATTAAGTCAAGATGTAAGTCCCAATAAGGAATAGCTAGTGAAATTCTCAGGCATCTCCTTTTCTTCGTCTAAGTTTTTCCCACGTACCAATGTGAAAGAATCCCCCCAAAAAAACAAAAGAAGGCACCATGAGAGGTGAGAACAACAAGGCTATGGGACAGACTTTGCTGTTCTGGTTTCTTGTTTAATAAATTATCCTGAGATACTGCTAAGCTTGAATTTTCTTCTTTTGCTACCGTAGTGAAGAAACTTTGTCCTGTATTCCACTTGAGCCCAGGTAGATCATTTAGAGGATGTTGCTTCAGCAGATGCAGAGGTGCAACTGTGTAGCTTTATACTGGAATTTAGCAGGAGGACAAGAGTGGCAGAGCATCAGTTGACTTGAAATTATCTTTTTTCTTGTAAGGATAGTCTCTGGCTTTCTTAGGTGTTCACAGGACCATCTGTCACACAGAAAATAGGTGCTAATGCAGTAGTTAGACTTGTCTTGGAGACAGTGAAAGTCAAACACAAAACTATCAATGGAACTTGATTCCATTGTGTTGATTTAGAATTTTTCCCCCTTCTGCCAAGGGTCTCTGTTTTGTTTTTTTTTTGTTTTATTATCTCCTCCCCCTCCACATTCTTTATCCTCTGAAGAATTAAATGGTTCCACTTCTGAGGCTCATCTGCCTTGCATACAAATATTCTTATTTACAGCTGAGAATTCTTGCTCAAGCTGTTAAAATTATACTCTTTAAAATGTTTGTGAAACTTCTGGTCTCTGTTCTTTTGGTGCCTATTTTAAATTTTATTCTCTGATATGTGCTTGACTCTTGCCCTGCCTTTAAGCCTTCTTATTTTATGAGTCCTTTCTTCTCTTTTCCTCATCTGCTATTTGCATTCTGATTATATGAAATGGCGTTAAAACATGTAGCCTGTGGAGTCTCTGCTTGTTTAAGAAGGTATTTGTTCAACAGGCTAAAGGGGAACATGTTTTTTGTGCTATGAAAAAAAACCCTGCCAAAATACCATGTAAAATACACCTGCTTCTTCAGGCTTCTTTTAAAATAAAGTTGTTTACTCTAATGCAGCATTTTTCCCTTTATAGAAAGAGTCCTCACGAGGAAGACATAGAGAAAAGGAGGATATCAAAATTACAAAGGAGCGAACCCCAGAAAGTGAAGAGGAAAATGGGGATTGGGAAACAAATAGAGAAGGTATGTATAAAGTATTGAACTCAGTCTCCTAACACCTCAAAGAACTGTGAGATTTCTAGGCTGTGTGTCAAGTGGAAGGCGTCAAGATTTGATTTCTAAGCAGAATACTTTCATGCAGTAGCCATTAATTTAGGGGTTTTTTTTTGAGGAGAACAAACAAGTTTTCTGAGTTGGACTGCTACAGTGGTTAAATCAACTGGCTTTTAAAACACAGGCTTTTTTTTTCCTCTTGACTACTGAGGCAACAAGGACTTTAGGTATAGTCTAATCCATGGTGAATCTTTCAAATGAAGGTCACTAGATGAATCGAAGTTGCAGCTAAAGGAGTTTTGGAGCTGGTCAATCTGAGAAGAAGGTGTAATTCCTTTGAATTCAAAAGTCAGCCTTTTTTGTTGTGTAATTTGTGATGGTGTAAACTGTCATTAACAAGGGCTACATTAGAGAGAGTATAGTAACAGCTGAAGGTGGACATCAGTGAAATATTCTAAAAATACCTGAAAAATGCTAAGTGTCTTCCATTACCTTCTGTAGTCACTTTGGTATGAGTTGATGGGTGAGAGTTTTTGGGTTTGAAAATTTTTTTTGGTACTTACAAGGTGGTTTCGTTGTTGATGTGGGCAATTTTCTTCTCTCCTAAGTTCTGCTTTTGTTAGAGTCCAAGTTCACCTGTTAGTGATGTAAGGGGAACTTCTACTGAGCTGTGGTGTTTCTGTAGTTTTCTAAATATCTGTGTATCAGAAATCGTTACAGTGTTGCAAGAAAAAAAAAAGCAGTTCTCATCCCTTCTAAGGGAATTCAGATATAATGAACATATTTGCAGTGAAGTGCACTGCAAGTTTGTGGGATGGAGTTCCTTGGAAGTGTCATTAACTAGGGAACTTTTCAATACTGTGTGCTAGAAATGTTTTGCTGTGTCTTAAGCACAATACATGAATGGAAAAGTAGCCATAATATATATTCACTTCTTAGTAGACTTTTTTTTGCACACTTTAAGAAAAATTGATCTATAACATGTATACATGGAAATAAAACCTGTCTCAAAAACATTTGAAACCTGGAAACCACAAGTTCTGTGTATATATAGTATGAATGTCTTAAGTCTTAGACACTGAAACTTTCATCTTGAGAATTTAGCTTTTTTTTCAAAATAGTGTCAATTTTTGGTATTTGAATGAAGTAGAATTACAGTCTGTTGCGTTCTAGTGAGTGCTATATAAGTAGATGGATAGACTGGGAAAGAACCTGTGCTGTTAGGAGCTGTGCCTTTCTCTAAACAGCTCCCATGCAGTCATGACAAATGAAGGCAATTTGTAGACTGAGTTTAGTTCTTGCAAAACCTTTTATATAGTTTCTGTATGTAGGAAGGGAATGAAAGCTAATAACTTTTTAATGAGGTCATTTTTCACTGACAGATATTTTCCTAAAATGCTTTTTGAGCATTAGACTTAAAAAGCCATAAACAAAATTAATGTAAACAGAGTGAGTAAATTAAATTTTCAGTAAGATTTCAGTTGCAAGATTGAAAGCATATGATATTAATTGTCCATGATCTAATGAAAAGTGAGAGAAATAGCACTTTTTCTAATGTGAAAACCAAACAGTGACCAAACTGAAAATCACACCAAATGTTTGGTTACAGTTGATGTAAACTCTTGAAGTATATGTTTATCCGATAAAAGGATTCGTACTGAACTCTTCTCTTATTTTAAAATCAATGTCTACATGTAATTAAGTAAGTGTATCAATTGATTGGTAAGTCACTGTATTAAATAAAACCTTCTAGTGTCATGCATCACTATATAAATCTGTTTCATGTGATTTTCCCAGTTAAATAGTGGTCTACATATTTTCAGTCTTTGTGAAGACACATGGTTTTAATTCTTTTTGTTATTTAAATATATCTAAGTGGTTTCCTCTGTTTCCCTTGTTGATGAATGTCTGTGGAAGAAGTTAAGGTGTTGTTTTTAACAAAGTTTAAGGGTTTAACTTCCGTTTGTGTGGAACTAAATGGAGTTACTTCAGATTTGCGCACGTAACTGGAGAAGAAATTTGACATTCATTCCTTGATCCATTCATGCAGTATTTAAAAGTCATGGAAATATTTATGCTTAGCATCCAGTATGCTAAATGTTATTGTTATATTTTTCATAAGAAATTGTTTACTAATCTATTTACTTTTTTTTTTCTTTAAATAAAGACTCTGATAATGGAGATGTTAATTACGATTATGATCATGAGCTGTCTTTGGAAATGAAGCGCCAAAAGATTCAGAGAGAACTCATGAAATTGGAACAGGAAAACATGGAGAAACGAGAGGAAATAGTAATTAAAAAAGAGGTTTGTATTACATAAATGTGAAGTAAAAAAGCCAGATCATCAGCCACTTCATGGACTTCTCATTGTTTCCCATAAGACTTAAGGTTTTTGGGCTACAAATGCACTATTGTGTTACATAATCGTAAATAACTGGCACCTGTATAATTAGTATGTGACTTGAGTACTAGAAGTGAGTATCTCATCAGTCATCCAGCACAATAACCGAGTTTTCTTCTTTGTGAAGTCAGCTATTAAATGACTAGGATTTAATGCATTTTTGTGATACTGGAGCAAATAAGATTTGTAACAGAGAGGACATGTAAAAGAAAACACAAGGCATTTCCCAGTCTCATTTTCCAGCTTGCCTTGTAGTAACGAGTAAAGTAGAGTGACAAAATTAGAAGTGTTAGAAACCCTAAAATTTTGGGGAAGATTAAAAAAAATCCTCTAAGGATGTTTTTCTTTTTGAGACAAATGTGAGTGTTAGTTGTGAGCATGCTGATTTTAAACTTAGAGTTTTTGTAATGTATTACAGAGTGCCTCACCTTCTTTTCCTCCATGCTTTATCTGTTGTCTTATTTTATGGTGTTCTTTGCAAGCAACATGGTTAGGTTGAAGTAGAGATGTACATGGTTAAGATCTCATACTCTCTCACTTGCTGAATTTACATATTTGACACATATATTGGCATACACTTACTCTTTTGAGCACTGATATCTTATTGGTTAATTGTATTCTTTCCCTCAAGATTTCTCCAGAGGTGGTTAGATCTAAGTTATCACCATCGCCATCACCACGGAAGTCTAGCAAATCTCCAAAACGAAGGTCCAGTCCCAAATCATCATCTTCAGCTAGTAAGAAAGACAAGAAAGCATCTACTGTCTCTTCACCACTTTTGGATCAGCAGAGGTCAGTGTGTAGATGCATCTTGCAAGAGAGCGAGAACAGAGAACTGCACTCATATTTATTACTGGAGTTTTCATAATTAGTATTTTCCATTTTCCTTGCTGTCAGTGCCCTTGATTATATAACTATGGAGCAAGGTCCTTAAATTGTGCATTGTGAATCATCTTATTCAGAATATGTTTATATCCATATAGTTGTCAATTGATTATTTTCATGGTCTACAAGCAGATCTTTTCCCTTTGAATGTCCAGAGTGTTTGGGAGGTGATGAGAAAATATAAAGCATTGAAAAAGTGGGAAACACTTTTGTTTGAAATGCTGTAGCCTGTGAAGCAGCCTCTCTAAACTCAAGTGTTTAAAATTTGACCAACTGCACATTCTGTTGGTATTGTACTGTTCAAGAAACAATGTGTGACTTTCAAGGCAGGGAATTTCTCAGAATTCAGGATAGGATAAGTGAGGGATGGAGTAGAGGAGGGAAGAATTAAGGATAAAATATGTTAAAATCATGGGATTTTAACTGAGTACTGGGCCACCAAAGTCCATTTCCAAAACCTGTTTATAACGTTTCTTGCTGGCCACAAGACTTTTTAAATAGTTGTTTGCAGCTTTTAGCTAGGAAAGAAATTACTGCAGCAGTGTAACCAGAGACATCTGTATCTGCTAAGTGAAAATCGCCTTTGAGATAGGGGCAGAACAACATTGTTTCTGCTACAAGAATGGTATAGTATGTGCTGGTTTGCTACTGACATTCAGTATGCAGTGATACTTAGTTGGTAGGGTTTATCTTAGTGGTAAATTTTGTGGAAAATAGATACTATTTCATATTGTGAGATGCATATTCAAGAATATTTAGATGCTTCATCCTTCATCTTTCAATTCAATGTTAACTTCCATCAGGTAGCTAACATGAAATTGAAAACATGAGTAGTTCAAGTGTGTATATGGTTGGGGTACTGCATTGCAGAAGTGGGAGTCTAAACATACAAGGTACTCTATGGTGTTTGTCTTCTGATGTTTACAGTTCATATAAGGGCATGTTATCTTTGAAAACAAGTTCTGTCTGAACAAGAGCAATTCCTGGGTTTGTTCACTTCCTTCAGAAAAAAACGCTATGAATCGAAGAGCTCAACATAAATTTTTGCCATCTCCATTCACCCTTTGGTCAAGTTCGGCTCTTGCTAATGGAGTTGGTGAATCCTGTCCTAAAAGCGTCAAGGCCTTTTATGTTATAACGTTCCTATCAACGTCTGAGAAATTACTGTTTGAAGTAGTTGTCAGCTCTTCATTTTTATACCTGCCCCCCCACCCTGTTAATTTCTCTCTAGGAGTTCTAAAAGTAACCAGAGTAAAAAGAAAGGTCCTCGTACCCCTAGCCCTCCTCCTCCAGTACAAGAGGAAACTCCCCTGGGGAAAAAACACAAAGAAAAACATAAAGCAAAAGAACGTTCAGAAGAAAAGGCAAGGGAGGTGAAAGAGAGAGGGCGTGACTTTGAAAGGCACAAGGAGAAAAAAGAGAAGCAGAGGTAAGTTACATTGCATTACTAGCTTTTAACTGTAAAATAATCTTGCTTTTAAAATTATCTTTTATAGAACACTGAATAATAAGGGTGGGTTTGCCAGCTTTGCCAACAACCTTTTTGGTACTCATGAAGTATTTTCAGTGTGTTGTATAGATGGGTTGATGAACTATAACTAACAGATTGATAGGTTTTAATTACATAACTTAGTGGGTCTGTAAAGTACCCCTTTGAAAGAGTCATTACTTCTCAGGAATTTGGACCTTTAGTGGTGAAACAGGTTGTTCGCCAAAATCTTTATGGAAGTCATTGACGTCTGACTGCCTGCTTTTCTGAAATCTTAGAGGACTAATATCTTTATAAGTTGGCAGTGTGCCTTTGAACTCTGCCTAATCTTCAGTAGGTTAAAGTATTTTTGAAGTAGTCAAAGACTACTGACATTTTAGAATTACTTCTCTTTTGCATATATGTATATTTATATATTAAAACAAAAGATGGACTACTGTGACTATTCCATTATTTCCTGGAGCATACATGTCCACTTAAGCTGAAAGATGCGTGATCTGCATTTTTATGGCATGTGTTTTCTTGGTGAAAGTAGAGTACATGTCCTTAAGTCTTACTTTTTAACTGGCATATCAAAGACTAAAGATTGGAAGAGCAGTGAATTGTGTATTTTTAATTGATTGAATAAATTACACCTCACTTACTTGAAAGTATTTTATTTCCCTCATGATTGCACACTCCATTACAGGAAGGAAGTTGCAAGCAGTAGAAAAGAATATTCTAGGTAGTGCTGAAAGGATCAAGACAGTACTTGTTTTATAATTGTACTATAATCAAGTATTGCTGTGGTGACTACAGCCTTATATATCACTGTTGGATTTTAGTCTTTTTTTTTCCCAGTACCTGATAAAAATGAAGTTGTAATGTCAAATCTCTATGAGGTACAGTCAGTGAAATAGTTGAAGGTTTTGACAAATCACTTTCATTCCCTTGCTACTGGGATTAGCCCTTAAAAATATGTCTGAGCACAAAACTGCTTAAATAAAGTTCTGATGTTACAGAAATTTTTTGAAAAGGTAACAAAGTCTTTCTAGTTGGTACGAATTCTGTTTCACCACCACATGAAATATTAGGTAAAGTTACAAAAAGATTTTTTTGGTTTTACCATGTTCTAGTTTTTACAGTCTAGTGTAGCAAAAAATTTAGTCCATAGCTTGCATTTTTAAGTTGTGGTAGCTTAAGATAATTACATTTGTGAAATTTTGGATGGAACAAATGATGGTGTAACATAGCTCTTGATAACATAATCACAGGTTCTGTCTGTAGACATTTGTAGTTTCTTAGAACTGTGCTAATGCCATCTTAGCCCTGTTACACAAACTGCTGTTTATGTTTTCCAGGGATCCCTCTGAAAGCTCCCGTAGACAGAAACGTTCTCCTAGTCCTGCAGATCACTCTGGCAGTAATTCTTCCCCTTCCAGGGAGTACTCACCACCTGCTGCAAGGCGAAGGCAAACCTCCCGAGCTCCAGCCAAGTCAACCACTCACAAACATAACTTCTCACCCTCTCGCAGGTGGGAGGTCAATTCCATGGATTTTATTTCCATTAATAATTCGCGTTAGGAGACTTCCTGTTTTAGTTTGATTACTTGTTTACGTGTCTGTTGTAACAAACACTTGAACTCTGAGACTGTTTGGATTTTTGCCAAATTACTACATTGAGGGTACTTGTCAAGAACACTGGTTCTAATGTGACTAGTGAAAGTTTCCATTTATCAGTTTCTCTCAAATGTTTTGTCCTCAGGTAGAACTTCAGAAGTCTGATATGAGATAGAGTCAGTCTGTGATCCTTCAGAAATTTCTTCCTCCCTAACCTTCCCCTTCTTGAAAAATAGAACATGGGAAAATCTTTTACCTTGGAGATAGGGAAGGAGCAGAGTTTCTCCATTCTAAAATGGGTAAAGTGATAGAAAGGTCCTGGTTCTGCACATCTTTCCTGAGAAGCAGGCACAAATGGCTAAACAATGGTATACAAAGCTTCTTGCGGGAAGTTTGAAGAAAGGTATCGTATCTGTTAGTTCTTGGAGCTTCAGAAAAAAATGTTTTATCCCCCATTGAAAATGAAGTAGGCTCCTTATTTTGGTATGAAAGAGTATAAGCTCAGGTTTAGAATGGCAGTGCTAAATACTACTGTAGTCCCATATTTGTATAATGGAAAGTGAGGCATTCTTATTTTCTGCACCTCTGTTAATGGGTGGGGGAAACTCCAGATGTCATATATATTTCTGCATGCTGATAAAACAACCAAAATAAAACCCATCCATTCAGCAATCCAGAGAGTTGTAAGCAAACTGTTTGGCTTCTGTGGTGACTTGGTTCAGCTGGAGCAACATTGGGTTGTTTTGTGGTAGATGTCACTGATGGACATTTTTACTGTATTGGATTTTTCATAGGGAAGAGAATAATTCCTCCTGGAGCAGTAGGACAGAGTCTGCAAAATACCTCTTTAGTACTCTTTTCCCTGTGTTTTTTTTAAATTGTTCCAGTGTCCTGGTTTCAGCTGGTATAGAATTAATTTTCTTTCGAGGAGCTGCTGCAGTGCTGTATTTTGGATTTAGCATGAGAATAATATTGATAAGATGCAGATGTTTTAGTTGTTGCTAAGTAAAGCTTACCAATTTCCCACACCCTGCCAGTGAGCAGGTGCACAAAATCATGGGAGGGACTGTGGCCAGGACAGCTGTCCTGAACTGGCCAAAAACACTCTGTGCCATAGAATATCATGTTCAGTGTATAAACTGGGGGAGTTGGCCAGGAGCTGGCAATTGCCCACTGGGATGGGGGCTGGGTGTCAGTTGAGGTGAGCAACTATGTTGTGCATCTCTGTTTCTCTTGGTTTACTTCTTTTTCTCTCTCTTTTTGTTATCTCCCTTTTCATTGCTGTTATTCTTACCGTCATTATTATATTTTACTTTTGTTTTAGTTTTTAAACTGTTCTTATCTCAACCCACAGACTTTACCTTTTTGCCATTCTCCTCCCCATCCTGCTAGGGGTGGGCAGGGGAATGAGTGAGCAGCTGTGTGGTACTTAGTTGCTGGCTGGGGTTAATGCATGACATCCAGTAGTTTGTTCATCATTGCCTGCTTGTATCAAGTGTTGTGCAAGGGAATGTTAAGGAAGATAAATGGGCCTTCTGCTAGAAGCAGGGAAGGATATTTGAAATATTTTGTCTCCATTGAAAGGCTTCCATGCAAGCCAGTTTTCGTAACTCTGTGAAAATAATGGTTTCACAGGGAAAAATAAATGTAGTCTTTCTTTAAAGACAATAAGTCATGAAAGTCTTTTGGATTCTGTCAGTCATATCTAGCCCTGACAGAATTTTACCTTGAGTGCTTTGGAAATTTTGCTATGGATTCCAGGTCATCTGTTTCATTTGCATATGAATTGTTAACTTAGAGGGATTCAGGCTACTTGTTTCCTCAGGAATTGTGAGATTTTTGAAGATATGTTGTCCAAGTGTGGCTTTTTAACTCCCCCTCTTCTTGTCATCTTTGGAGTTTTGTGAAGTAGAAGGGAGCTGGGAGTTAAGGACAGTATATATTTCATGAGAAAAGATATTTGCAAGTTACTTTGATCCTGATGATGGGAAAAAAAACCCACTACTGAGCCTAAAGACTTGAAGTATGTTTTTGTCCACATTGGTCATATTATGAGGAAATTTTCTACTGTTGAGTAAATTATCTTTAGTTAGTGATGGCATTTCAAAGATCAGAGATATTTAGTATATATTATTCTATCAGATGTGAGCTTTCCATGTTTGTGTAAATATTCACGTTTGCTGACATTTTAAGTAGCTATGTGTATGGTTTTTCTGGATCTTAAGAATTGTTTAAAGAGCAATCCTTACAATAAAACATGTTAGAAGTGTATAAGAAGAAGATGCTGTTGCTTTGTAAAAAAATTCAATGCTGTTGTAAACAAAAAATATTAAGTTACACCTCATAAAAATTATCTGAATGATTTTATTATGAACTCCAAAAAGGATTTTCTAATGAAGAAAGCAATAGTTTTATTTGGGGATGGGAGAGAAAATAATGATTTTTTTCTGACTCCTCCCTCCCCCTACATTCTGGTAGCTATGTAATACAGTTTTGACTGGACAGATTTTTCCTGGGTTAAATAAATACTAATCATTTAAAAATAAGCATATTTTGTAAGCATATACTTGGCACCCTGGAGGTAAGCTAAGTTTGATGTTTTATAGAAGCATCACGTATTTTCATCAGACAGAGGGTAGAGAATACACAAATTATTTTAACTGCTTTTTTGTAAAGCGTGTTAAGAACCTTTCAAGTCAAATTATTACATGTGTGCCTGTTTAAACTCTTCCTTGCAGGTCTGCTTCTCCATCAGGTCAGCATCATTCTCCCATATCCTCCAGACATCACTCCTCTTCCTCACAGTCAGGCTCCTCTGTTCAAAGACATTCTCCTTCCCCACACCGCAAAAGAACTCCTTCTCCATCCTATCAAAGGACAGCTTCCCCGCCTGCAAGGCGGTCATCTTCCCCCTATCCCCCACACTCTTCCTCTCCACCTCAGAGGAAGCGAAGTCCTTCGAGGCACCGATCTCCTGGAAGAGACAAGGGAAGACACGATCGTGATCGGACTTCACAGTCTCATGACAGGCGCCATGAAAGGCGGGATGGTATGAATGAAAAATAGCTCTTCAGAATTGTTTTTATTTATTTGCAAATTGCATTTTGAAACTTGATTTTTCAAACTGTGGCATTGTCTGCACCCATCCCAGAGGCTAGGGGGGTGAAGAAAATACTGGCTGTGTTTATTCTTCCTGTGCTGCTTGTGCTATTTGCAGGTACTGTGTATTAAGGTACCCCTGGTAGAGCTGCTTATGTAGGCTCAACTGATTGTAAAGGTGCTATAGGTATCTGTGAAGGTGTTCCTTGTGTAATGCAGTGGTGGTGTCAGTAGGTAAGTGATTTTCACGGCAGGGTACTTCTAAATAACTATTATTCTTTTCTGTGAGGTGCCCTATCCAGTGCCCACTGATTACTGTCTATTGTCTTTGTAACTGACATTAAGTGAGGCGTATGTAAGAAACAGTCATTCCCTCTGGAAATCTGTAGAGCTGTTTGAACAATATGTGATGAGTAAACATGCTGTTTGCCTTGACATACGGATTACAAAGAGTACGTGTGTCAGCTCTATTTTCGACTGGCTGTAAACTTACCTTCCTGTAGCTATAGTATTATAAATAGGTAATAAAAACAAACCAAGAACAAAAAAATCCAAAACAAACCCAAACTCAAATCAACAGATTTTAGCAGGGCATTGACGCCTTACAAGTTGTCTAAATATACCCCAAATTTTCTGAAAGTGTGTGTGTGTAGAAAATAAGAGGAATCTATGATTGGAGAATAACCCTACCTTAAAATTTTTTAAGTGGGCTTGCTCTTTACTATGTTTGACATTTATTGTTATTATACTTAATGTCTTTTGAATGGGTAAATATTTGTAGAGATCTATATTCACAATAAGATCTTTAAAGCTTTCTAAATGTATAGATAGATAACCCAGCATGATCTTGTCCTACGTACATATTAATTTTGATTTGCTAAGTGTATTTTGACTATGTTATTTTAGTGTTAGTTGTGTGCTAAATGCATGCTTGCTGTGATTGGCTGGGTATATAATATTCTTTTGAACATTTTACAGAAACAAGAGGGAAAAGAGAAAAAGAAAGAGAAACAAGAGATGATCGTGATTATGACCAAGAGCAGAGTACCTCCAGGGACCATAGAGATGACAGAGAGTCTCGTGATGGAAGAGATCGGAGGGACACCAGAGACACCAGAGATCGGCGGGAGCCACGGGAATCCAGAGATACTCGAGACTCCAGAGACACGCGGGATTATAGCAGGGATACCAAAGACAGTCGTGACCAGAGAGACTCGCGCTCCACACGAGACTCCCATGACTACAGAGACAGAGAGAGTCGTGATGCCCATAAAAAGGATGACCAGTATCAAGATGATTTGCGCAGCTATGGAAGATCCCATGGCAGAGAGGAGAGCTCTCGTGCTGAAACAAGGAATGACTCCAGGAGTGACTCCAGAAATGAGAGCAGAAGTGATAGAACTGGAAGAAGTCGAGGCAGAGGACCAGAACTATCTGACAAAGGTATTGAATAATTTAAAACATTCACGTGTCCTTATCATTGAAGACTGAATATTTGCATTCATATTGCCTTGTTTGATATTTGGTATGCCAGTACTGCCAGATAGTTTATGCTTTTAAAACTGTGTTCAATTTTGTCATTTGATTAAAACTGTTGAAATTTATAGCACTTCTATGTTCTCTATTCATTAAAGTGGCATAACATTGGTATTCTGCCATCCCATTTTAAAACAAAGCTTAAACCTTACATCACTCTATTTAATGTTTCTGCAGCCCTTAGTTTTCCCATTGGCTACAAACACAAGTTAGAGGCTGATGTGTACTGGAAAATTTGTTGGGGGTAATGCGTTTCAAAGCCCTGGGCAACAGATTTTTTTATGCTCTTTCAAAAACAACTACATGTCTTAGGTGTCTGAAAACCATCTTTCACACACACCCACCTCTCCCTGCCTCACCACCTTGCCCCATCTGATTTCCAAAATGTGTGACTTTAATCTTTAAAATGGTTTCTGAAGTCTGATGCATTTTAAATAATAATAACAACTTATAATAATCTTTATTTTATTTTGCTTTTTCAGGCTTGTGACATTTTCATTAGGGAAGTGATATACAGTTCTTACAGGAAGAATGATGTCTGCTTTCTCTGTCTATTCTTACTAGCTTACAGCTGGCTCAGAAAAAATGTGAATTGACTTTTGGACTGATATTTCTAGTCAGGGACCAGAGGAGGATGATTTAGAAAGTCTTGATTTTGCAGTTTGCAAATTATAGCTTTACAGTTAAAACGTGAAGTTTGAGTTGTTGGTTAAGTAGAGTTTGATGTTACAGTCTTTATGTCCATGAACAGCTAACTCAGATTTATTAGATGTTAATACATCAGTTGGTACAAAATATCAGTGAATTTCCTTACATATGGAAACTCATGTTTTGTGTTGCTACATCTCCATTAGGAAGTCGGGGGACTAGAGGATCCCAGGTTGATGGTCACAGCAGTAGTGGAAACTACCATGACAGTTGGGAATCGAGGAGTAGCTACGCTGATCGGGATCGCTATGACAGTCGGGATCAAGCACGGGATTCCTCCTTTGAAAGGCGACATGCTGAACGGGATAGGCGTGACAACAGAGAAAGAGGTATTGTAATGTCTGTTTTTACACATACATCTGTAGTCAAAGGTGCATGAGTGTGTGTCTTTCTCTTTCCCTTGCTTTTCTTCCTTGTTCTGCCTCCACACTGATTCATAAATAGCTCATCTGACACCACACACTGACATTAGTCCTATTCTGGATATAACTTCTGTTGTAAGATCATTCATTGGCATTTTATACATGAATGCTGTCGCCTTTCTCCAGCCCTGTGGCTAGATTTTGGCATCTTCTGTCTTCATTCATCCAAGTAGTAGTCAAGCAAACTGAACTTCAAGGCAAGGGCTTTCATTGTAAAATGTTTTTGCCTCCTCCTCCTCCACTTGATGTGCATAAGCACGTTATGTTTAGGGTCCATGTAAGCTTGGAGTCATGATTGCATTTCGTTACTGGTTCTGTTTGTATAGAAACACTGTGCTTTTGTGCTGTAAATTGCTTGAGTGTGTTTTGGGGAAGGCCTAAACTAGACTGACAATTATGGGCTACTTACTACTAAAGTAAGTGACAGTTTAAATTTATGATGAATTCAAAAATTTATTATCTGGAGAGTTTAATAGTGATGAGTGCTTTGCTATTGTCAATAATAGTTAGCTAGTAACTGTTGATACCAGTGATCATGAAAAGAGTATGCATGACTTTTTTTTACATAGTATACAAGCTGTCAGACTTCTGTACCTGCAAGTGTACTGTTTGAAGGCTTGAAGGAATTTAGTAGCAGCTTAAACTCTAGAATATGTTTGTATTGCTCACCAATTAAGAGAACCGGAGGAGTCAGGGAAATGAAAATAGCATGAAAATTAAAAGAGGAATTGTGAAGACTAAACATAAAATTATAGTGGGTTATTTTCTGTCTTGAGTTTTGATTTATGTGTGACAGATACATTCTAGCTGCTCTGTAATTTCAGTTTTTCAAAGAGATATTTTTCATGCCACTTTGAAAGATACTTTTTAGCCTATTGAAACAGGTCTGTTGTTGCTTGTTCTTTTGAAAGGCTCTACTTCAGATTCTCATTTTCAAGGCAGGATTTCAACAAATCTAAACTCCAGGGTTCCTTTTTTATGTCAGCTGAAAAATCCTGAAGACTGAATGTGTCCTGGGGGTTGGCTTTTGCAGTCTAGCTTTCATCTCTTTTACCTCTCCAACCCAGATAAATCCTGCATATATATAATGTAATTTTGTGCCCTTCATATCCTGGCAAGTTCTTAATTTATTAAGAAAAACAACAAACATCCACCCAAAAAAAAAAAAAACCCAACCAAAACCCCAAACCACAAGAAAAAAACTTGGAAATAAAAGCATGTAATCACAACAAAATAAATTTCTAGGCGAGAAGTTGCTTTGAATGGGTTGTATTTCCCTTTGTGGGGGGAAAATAGAGCATGAATTCAAAATTAATTGTCTTCTTCCTTAAAAATTTATATCACTTCTTGTAATAGTAAGTCCTCAGAGATACAATTCAAGACAGTTTCCCTAATTAGACTACAGTTTTAATATCTGTCATTCTGAGAAAAATTGAGATAGATTTTGGTTGTTACTTAGTTCTGTGATATGCAAGGAGTATGATTTTAAAGTGCAGCTTGCGAATTTGAGCTGTCAGTATTCAGGTAAGGCAAATATGGGAGTGTTCCAAACAACCCCTGGAACAGTTCTTCAGAAAAAGAAGTCACATAAGAAGTGCTTGACTTATCTGCATTTAATTGTCTAATACATTTGCACTGTTTGATTCACATAAGACTTTCATGTAGATGTTTTGTCACCAAAACTGACACAACAAATCGGAGTTACAGAACTTCTTTATAAAATCTAATACTTTGTATGCACAGTAAATTATATTACAGTGTTATAGGCCCATTAAAAGGATGAGAAACCTGTTCACGGAACTGATTGTATGGATTGATGGTTTACCTTTTTGAAGAGGCAGAAGTGTCAGTCAAATTTGCTTTTACTTTTACCTGGTAACAGGGGAGCACTAAATCATTGTTAATTCACTCAAGAGATGAAAATTGATTAAACTGATGGAAATGCATGTTTTATTGATTTAGTTCTGTCCAAACTCTGCCTGCTCATGCCTAGTGGACATTGTCTCAATTTAAAGCGAAGTGCACTCTCAGCCTCGGAGTAATGGACCAAGAAATACCAACCTCTATTCATGCATTTTTTTTCCTCTTTTGTATGGTGCTTTTATATAAATATTGTAGGAAAATAGTTTTATTGATTTCTTGTGGGTCAAATACTGCTAAGATGAACGTAGAAATTGCTATGAAGTAATCAAAACTTATAGAAATTCTCAAAAAATATCCACAATATAATGAGCAATATGTAGATAAGTCTGTGGAGAGTAAATATAATTGGATAAATCAGATTTCACTGTCTTTCTGGATCAGTCATTTTCTACATGTTTTGTTTTTCCTCTGTCTCTAATCCACTGTCTCAACAACAACAAACTCAAACTGTAAGGCTCTGCAGTGAACACAAATGAAAATTTTTAGCAGTTCTGCTTCCCCTATCTCATCCTTGCCTCTCTCTTGTCTTTTGCATTTGGTTGTGTTTCTGTGCAGAGGTCTCTTCTGTGATGAGACAGCCCAGTATTTCTAATTTTGCAGAAACTTCTACTCTCTGTTGTAAACAGCCTGAGTCCTTGTGAAGTGCTTGACTCCTAATAGATTTAGGAAGTAAAATCTTTGTACAGAAGTCTTAACATATTTTATGCATGCCATTCCCTGCTTTTTAAGATCTTATGCCAGATTTGGAATTATTGGGTAATGCAATACTAATAGCTACACTGTGAGGCATACATTTGTCTTTTGAAGCCATTCAGAAAAATCTGGTAGAAAACTAAATATTTTCTTTGCAACTTTTGGTTAAATAAGTGAAGCCTGCTTCCTAAATATTGAAAAATTACTTCAAAATTAGTTCTGCTTTTTGTCTTCCTTCCTTCCCAAACGGAATATTCAAATTCCTTCAGGAAGTTGCTTTTCATTTAATGCAAACCAAGATCTAGATTGTCAAGGCTCTTTTAGTGGAAGCAGTGCATATCCATTTAGCACTTAGTAATCAAACCTAACTTCTGTTTGCAGATCAGAGAGCAGGCTCACCGGTACGACACCAAGGACGGAGTGATGATCTCGAGCGGGATGAGAGGAGAGAGGAGCGAAGGGTGGATCGGTCTGATGACAGGAGAGATGAAAGGGCCCGGGAGAGAGAGCGGGAAAGGGAGAGGGACCGAGAGAGGGAAAGGGAAAGAGACCGGGAAAGAGAGAGGGAGAAAGAAAGAGAGTTGGAACGAGATCGTGCTCGGGACCGGGAGAGGGACAGAGAACGGGACAAAGACAGGGACCGTGAGCGGGACCGAGATAGAGATCATGACAGGGAAAGGGAACGAGAGAGGGAGAGGGAGAAGGAGCGGGAACGAGAGCGGGAGGAACGCGAAAGAGAGCGAGAACGAGAGAGAGAACGGGAGCGGGAGCGCGAAAGGGAGAGAGGTCGAGACAGGGACAAAGAGAGGGACCGCCAGAGAGACTGGGATGACAAAGAAAAAGGAAGAGAAGACCGCAGGGATAAGAGAGAAGATATTCGAGAAGAAAGAAGCTCCAGAGATGTCCATGAGGAAAGAAAATCCAAGTGAGTAAATCTAAATGTTGCGTCAGTCAAAGGAAGCAAAAAAAGGCAGTCTTTTACTGTTGAATTTGGTAAGTTAGTAGACATGGGGAGTATCTTAGGGAAGAAGACACTCTGTTTATACCTAGGCTTGGTCTGGAGCTTTGTCTCCCCTGCATCTGTGTGGCACATGCTGGTAGCCCCCAAATTGGTACTATGCTGGTGAAGTTAGTCCAATGTTTTGTTAGTGCTGAATCATGGATCTACTTGTGAGCTAAGAGTTGAGTCAGACAATGTAATTTTCCCTTCTAAGTATGCTTGCAATGCCTTGCCTTTAATAATACTGCCACTCATGGAAACATAGTAGAAAACTGTGATACATTTTAAAGCTTGACATTCAAATGGCAGTTAACTAGGTCAGGGTTTGTGACTTTGTTAGTTAAATTTCTTTGGAACATGCATTACCCTTTGCACTACTAAATTTCCAATACCAGAAGGCTATCAGTGAAGGCATGAACAATGTCCCAAGTATATGTGTTGTGCTTCCTTTAAGTGCATATTTATTACTTGGAATGACAACTTAGAAAATTACAGAATTCATGGTTTCTTTGAATATCTTCTGTATGAGGTGCTTAGACTTCAGGGATTGTATTGATGATAAACTCAAAGAATCGTGAAGAAGATTGATGGTGCATGTTCCTTCTGCAGGAAGCGTCACAGAAACGAAAGCAGTCCAAGTCCCCGTCAGTCACCCAAACGTCGCCGTGATCATTCTCCTGATAGTGATGCTTACAACAGTGGAGATGATAAAAGTAAGTGGGAGTGGGCTCTCTCTGCAGCTGGACCCAGCTTGTTCTCTGTCTATGGAAAAAAACTTGCAATTTTAAATAGAAAAAACACAGGGAAAGTTTTGTAAGTGTTCCCCATATTTTATGAGCACTACAATTTTTCTTCGTCTTTATTTGTTGTTTATCTTCATTTTGTCACTATGTGTTATGTCTGCCAGGTGATAGTGACTTCCACATCTCCTGTTTAAGATGCATGTTTACCAAATTGGAAATTGTTTGTTGTTGCTGCTGCAACAGTAGAAAAACTTAAGAAATCTAACTGAAGTAATGGGTTATGTGTTTTATTGGACACTTTTTTTGGCATGCAGAAAACAGCAAATGCTCACTCGCTCTCCTTCCTACACAACAAAAGCACATTCTTTTTTACATTTTGCAGATGAAAAGCACAGGCTCCTGAGCCAGGTTGTGCGGCCACAGGAGTCACGGTCACTGAGCCCCTCTCACGTCACAGAGGAGCGGCAGAGCCGCTGGAAAGAAGAAGAGCGAAAATCGGACAGAAAGGAAAGTTCCCGACGCTACGAAGAACCAGAGTTTAAAGAGAGGATTTCTTCAGCAGATAAGCAAAGAGAGCAACCAGATGCTTCAGAAGGCTCTCGGTCCAGGGTTCAGGAAAATCTTGGACACCATCCATCTGAGGAAAGAGATGCTTCTGATAGAATGCATGATGATGGCAAGAAGAAGTCTAAGATACAGAAGAAGGCCACGAAGAAGAAGAAAGATGATGACAGCGGAGTGGAAAGGTATGCTAATGAATCAACAACTGAGGAAAGCCAGGTCTTTTCCCCTAAGAAAGGTCAGAAAAGGAAGAATGTGGAGAAGAAGCGTAAGAGATCCAAGGGTGATTCTGAAGTTTCTGACGAAGAAATTGTTCCACATCATAAAAAGAAAAAAGGCCCAAGAACCCCGCCTGTAACTAAAGAAGAATTGGTTGAAGAGCCACCTGAAAAAGCTGTGGCAGAAGTCCCCACAAAAAGAGAAGATACCACATTTAGTGACTGGTCAGATGAAGATGTTCCTGAACGTGGTGACATTGTTGTTCCAGAAAGAAGCACTGAGGATTCCCATAGAAAAAGTCACAGGACAAGAGGAGAAAAGGTGGAAGCCCCTCATGTTACTATAGAAGATGGACCACACCGTAAGCCTGTGGACCAGAAGCGCAGCAGCAGCCTCGGTAGCAACCGGAGCCATGCCTCAAGCAGGCTTAGATCCCCCTCCAATGAGTCAGCGCATCGCAGTGGAGACGATCAGACTGGACGGAAGAGGATCCTGCACAGTAGCTCTAGGGACAGGGATAGGGACAGAGAGAGGGAGAGGGAGAAGAAAAGCTTAGAAATCACTGAAAGAAAGTCCAGAATTGATCAGTTGAAACGAGGGGAGCCCAGTCGCAGCACATCTTCAGGTAATGAGATGCATTTTAGTGAGATTGACCTATCATTCTGTGTACAAATCCCAAATTGTTCCTGCATGGCTCTAATTAGTGTGACCCGAGAGGGAGGTGCTGTCTGCCTTTCATTGTAAAACTAGAATGAATTAAGATTGCTGCAAGTGTTAACATATTTGAAAAGCTGATTCTCAGTGGGCAGGATTACCATTTTGTTTACACCAAAACATTCAGTTGGATTTGATTCGTGCTGTCTGGGGAATAAAGTAATTTGTAGGACAAAAAAAACCTCATAGAGGAAATGCCTGTGCTAACAGAACATTGAGGTAGTTTTATCATCTAAATAATGTTCTTAAATTCATTATTAGCATTGATTTTGGTATGGAAATTCCTGAAATTATGCAAAATTAGGTAAATTTTTCATGGTTCCTGTTAGGCATACTTCTAATGCACATGGAAATCATCTTGGTTGCAAATCAAAATAGTCACCTTTTTTTTTAATGTGTGTAGTTGCTGTGGAAAAAAAATAAATAGGTAAAACATCTAAAATGTGAAACAGCATCAGTAGAAGAATATCTTCTTCCGAAAACATTTTGGCTCTCTGTTCTCCTCGTTACATGCCTGAAATTATTTTTCTGAATTAATCATTTGTTAACTAAGGCATTCTTAGCTTTTAGAAGACATGTTTTAAAAATTTTGAGATGATTCTTTTTTCTTTTTCTTTTCCCTTTCCCCCAAGCCTAAATTTCTGAGTTAAGATGGTGTACCTTCTGTTGGTCTCCATCATAGTAGAAATAGCCACTAAAATTCTTTTTTGGAAGTGGGAGAAGTTACCTCATGTTTTTAAGTAGGGTTAAATCTTCTAAGGCAATCTGAAAGCTTTATTAATTGGAGGATGATGCTTTTGAGAAGTATATTTTCATACCTAAATCTTTAAAATGCTTTGGTCTAGTAAAGTAATGTTATATTTATGTGTCATAGTAATGCTTATATTTATGATCTTTTATGCAGATCGTCAAGATTCAAGAAGCCACAGCTCAAGAAGAAGTTCCCCTGAGTCAGATCGCCAGGTTCATTCCAGATCCGGGTCCTTTGATAGCAGGGAAAGGCTTCAGGAGCGAGAGCGCCATGAACATGATCGAGAACGAGAGCGAGATAGGAGAGAGGGCAGGCAGAGAGACTGGGACCGAGATGTGGACAAAGACTGGCCAAGGAGCCGGGAACGAGAGAGACTCAGGGAGCGAGAGAGGGATAGGGAGAAAAGACGGGAGCTGGAGAGGGAGAGAGACCGACAGCTGCCTGATACTGCTGAAAGAGAGAGAGAGAGAACTCTTGACATCTCCTCTCAAAAGGAATCAACAAAGCACAGTGAAACAAAACTGGACAGAGATCACGAAAAAGAGTTCGATGGTATTTGCCGGGATTCAGCAGCTTCAGAGAAGGAAAAAACAGACAAAGATTTAGGACCTTTACAAGGCTTTGAAGATGGAAATGAGGCTGAAAAGGTAGAGAGTTTAGAAGGTGAGATATTCTGGGAAAGAATGTGGACTAACAAATAATTTTTTTTTTTTTTTTAGCATAGTGCTGAACTGAGCTGTATTAGAATAATTTTCTACTGAAAGGCTTATTGGCTTCAGCTTCTCTACTGTGGAAGCAGACAATGAGAGATATCTGATGAGAATCTTCCTTAGTGTTAATTGTGTTAGTGCTGTTTCTTAATTTCTAGAGAAGTCTTGAGGCAAAGAAGCATAAATTAGTTGAGATATAATTTCACTAAAATGTAATGTTTCTGAACAGGCAAGTGACTAAAAGATAACACCAACATTTGATTGGCTTGTTACATCATTATAAGACCTATTTCTTATTTTGGAAGTGACAGTTAATGAGTGAAAAAGAAAAGTGTGGACTTGGAACTGGGTTTAGGGTTTTTGGGGGTTTTTTTTCTGCCAGAGCCCAATTATCATAGAAATGGTTGTTTAATTAGTAGGTAAAACATATGTATGGCTTGGCACAGTAGTCCAAAAATAGCTTTCCTGAGGTAATCTTATGAATTGCAGCTTCAGTTGCTGGCCCTAATGGTGCTGGGGAAAGTGTGCTTAGAATTGATAAATAAAGTCAGTAAGGGCAAACACTGACAAACTCCTATGAGTTTGTCACATGAATTAGAAGCTTGAGTTTTGCAAGAATAGGGAGTTGGGAAGTGCTTTTATATGAACAGCATAAAAGAAACAGGGGTCTAAATCCAGAGTAACTGGTGTTACGGTTTTATAAGCTCATTGTGTTTGCCATTCTTAGTAAGAATTACCTGTAGTGTTCCTTGTTAATTTGGGCAGTTAAATGCTGTCTCAAGAGGATGGTGAGGCATATTTAGTAGTTATGTCTCCCACCTGATAAATCACAAAGTGTTCTTTAGGTTTGAGAGACCCTATTGAGAAAATTTCATTTGAGGAGATTATCTGTGGAGTAGAAGCACTTGACAAACATAGTATTTAAAGTGAGCCTGGAAAAGTGCTTTTGCTACAATAGCCAGAACTAACTATTTTTAACTAGAGGAAAAGCATGGTACGATATATCTGAGAGTACAATGTGGTAACTGCAGAAAAGAGATAATAAAAGGTCATTCTTAGGTACATTACCAGTTTCCAAGGAGAGGACCTGTAACCAAACAGGCTGTGCTGTTAAGTGTGTTCTTAGTTCTAGCCTTTCAGCATACTTGTTTTAATGTGTATTCTTTTGTCTGTTTTTCAGAGGTTGTGTTCTAAATTCTCTGCAGGTTGTCATCTGTAGGGAGTTATGGTATATTTAAGATTTTACAATTTTTTTAGGAAAATAAATCTATTTTGTACAATATAAGATGGCATTCCATTTTATTAAAGCATACTGTTAATAGCATGGTTATGATTTTCTTGGGTTTAGTGTACTTCATTTTCTTTCATTACTTTGTAACTTCTGTTTACATTGCTCTATTCAGCTAGTGTGTTGAGTTTTTAATGCAGAATTAATATAAAAATACATTTCCACAAAAGAGTGGTAGAAGTAATGATAGGATTATACTCTAGAAATATCAAACTTTGTCTTGAAATTCAAAATGTAAATTATTTTTTAAAAAATTATATATTGAGAACTATGAGTTATTATTTCTAATTTTTTAATACAGTAAATTTGTAATGGGTCCAGTCATGTAGTACTGGTGAACTAGTGTATGTGGTAAATCAGTGTGGATACAGAAGATGGATCTTGCAGGCAGTGAATATTTGAAATTTTAAGGTGAAATGAAATTCAGTGCAGATCACCTTATTCTCCTTTCTAAAAAGGAAAATCTTGTTAGAAAACTAAGTGCAATTTCCAAATCTGATGATATTAGGGAGGTATCTGGTATTTACTTGGTGAAATTAGTGTATTGTCTAAAAAAATGTGTCAGAATATCATTAAGTTATCTTAATGTTTTGAATCTTAATGTGTTTGCTTTAGGAGTGGCCTTAAATAATGCCTCAGATGCTATATGCTTCCTCCAAAGCATTGCCAGATGGTCTGAGTAGTTTGTTTATGCTCTGCTGGCACGTTTTTACTTGCTTGTTCCTTGCTGATTTTTAGGTTAGCTGAGGTGACTATTTTTTTCTTCCCCTGCAAAAGCAAGCTAAAAAAAAAAAAAACAAAACCCAAAGAATAGGGGTAAACTTAAAATGGAGGCAGCTTCACTTTTGGCTTAAGGGAGCTGGAAGATATCAAAATAGTCATCCACAGGGAAGGATCCCTGTAAATTCTGTCCTGTTTGTGTAGCACAACTCATTGCTAATACCCATGTTGTAGAACCATAAGCCTGAGTTTAGAGCAATAGGATTTTTAAAATGCTTGAGTCAGGTCATTCAGTCTTGGAGATGAGAGGATGGATGTTCCTTTTGTGAACTGTAAAATTCAGTGTTTGTCTTGCCCTAAGGAATATGTTCCCACATACAGCACAGATATTTGTGTATGCAGATAGTATGTGGATGAACGGGAGGGTAATAACTAAAAGAAGTTTGGCATGACTTTCTAAAAGCTCTTCTTGTGACTGCCACAAAGAGTCTAAAATTTTGTACATAATTGTTTCATTCAGGATACCTGTTGCCTTTTTGTATTTTGGAGTTTGGACTGAATCTTCATTTTAGATTAGTGTGCTAAAGCATCTGAAAGACTTTAAACTACATGTCAGATAATCAACATATATGTTGTGAAAATGGCCTTATCTGAGCAGTTTGACTAATACTACACCAAAACAGTGACCAATGTATGTAAAATTCAAACTGCCACATTGTATATGGGAGGAATAACTTCACTGTTTCTGTGGGTTGATACCAGCTTTTATGTTGTCTCATACTTGTTCCTAAAAGCTAACAGTTTAGTTTGTTAAACCTTTGTCTTCAGGCAGTGTACAGCATATGTTTAGAAAACAAATATGATTGCTTTAAAGCTACTGCATGTATCTGTCTCTGTAGGAGGAGAGGATGAAACAAAGACTAACGATGTGCAGTCACTGGGGTCTGGTGCTGGAGAATACGAACCAATCAGTGATGATGAACTGGATGAAATTCTGGCAGGTGATGCTGAAAAGCGTGAGGATCAACAGGAGGATGAGAAGATGCCTGGTAAAAGTATATCAACCCCCTTTGTGATTATTTGAATAGAAAGATGAGATCAGTGTACATACAATGCTGTTGTGATATTGACAGTATTTCTGATTTAAGAGTGTAGTCTGTGAGCAGATTCTCTCTGTGCTTGAACGCTTTCCAAGTGCTCTAGGAAAAATGGAATTGTCTTGTTGTCCTAAGTTCATCTGAGTATTTTGGGCTGTATGAACTGGCTTTCTAAGCATTTAATTTGAATGTCTTAGCAGGTTCAGTTGTACTGTGACTTTTATGAATGCATAAGTAGTATGTCTGAACCTGCTGGCTAAGCAGGGTCTGAGCAACCTTTCACAAAGGGATTGCAATAAAAATGAAGCAGAATATTAGGCATAGGTTGGGGTTTTTTAATCCATACAGCTTTGCATTTCTGTTTCTTTTTATATTTCTCCTATTTTCCACCCCTCTGAGTGAGTTTTAACATTCTTACCTGTGGGGTCCAAGAGGACAGCAGTATATGTATTGCTTTCCAGGAGACAGCCATGTGCACAGCATGTGAAATTAATCAGCTGTGGTAAGGGGTGATGATGTGATAACTCATTCTCTGTCAATGTTTTTGCAGATCCGGTGGATGTTATAGATGTAGACTGGTCCAGTCTTATGCCAAAGCAGCCAAAGGAACCACGTGAGCCTGGGGCTGCACTCTTAAAATTCACACCAGGTGCTGTTATGTTGAGAGTTGGCATTTCCAAGCGATTGGCAGGACCAGAGCTCTTCACCAAAATAAAAGAGACTTGCCAGAGAGTGTTAGAAAAACCTAAAGGTAACTTCTGCAGGGATTAAACTGTCTTCTGTGCATAGTGGAAAAATCCTTATGAAATGTGCATCAGTTCATTATTTTAGGTTTCAAAGACCACATAAAGTGTATAATGAGTATTGTGTGAAAATTACAGTAATATGATACAGCAGCATGTTAGACAGATTAGTGTTTTAATTCCAGCAGTGGTGAAGAGGTCTAAACTAATAAAACAAAATTGTTTGCATCTTGGGGTAATGTTCTTTTTGGGAAACCATTCACGCTTTCCTAGCCTTTTATATGAACAACATAAGAGAAACAAGAGTCTAAATCCAGAGTAACTGGTGTATGTTATGGTTATGCTCATTATGTTTGCCATTCTTAGTAAGAATTACTTGTAGTGTTCATTGTTAATTTGGGCAGTTAAATCAAATGCTGTCTCAAGAGGATGATGTCACCAGTTTCGTAGAGAGGGAAGTATCTTTTCCAGTGAACCAGTAGTAGTATTCAAGAAAGAAATAAGATTTCTTATTTTCATTCTGAGGATCCTTCCTAGAATTCATAGATAAGGGTTTTGGATCAGAATGAAGGCACTAAGTGAAATTTGTATATTATACCTCTACTAAAAGTGGGAAATTCAACAATTTTTTACAGGTTTGGAATTTGGGTAAAGTATGTGTCACAAGACATGCATGACAAATGGGATGGGCCTGAATTGTAGCAGTGCTGTTTACCACAATTCTGAGTGTAAGCAGGGCTTTTTCATCAGGAGAAAGAACACTATTTTTTTTTCTTTCATATCCCAGGAACCAGTTGAGATACTTGCAACAACTTGCATGGTAGAATGGTTCTTTTAGGACTATGAAACATTTGCTTTTTCTGTAAGATCTCTATACAAATTTTTGCAGGATCTAAATGTTAGAAAACTGTGGCTTATAAATAATAGTATCTGCAGAGCTCATGGGGTTTTTTACTCTCTAAATGCTAGTTCTTAATTTAAAATAATACCTCTCACTTTACATTATTCTTTACGCAGTTGTTCTGTTAACCTCATAGTCTCAGATAATTGGGGAGAAAAAAAGAAATCGAAAATTTCTCTTAGCTGTGCTAAGCTCCATCAATGTCCTTCCTTGCTTGAGCCATTTAAATCACAGAATTATATTAATTGTGAGCTGTTACTACTGCTCCTATTTTTCTTCTTTTTTGAGTCAAATAAAATATTGAGTCTTCCTGAATATACAAACCGGTACAGAAAAAGTATGAACTGTGTCTCTCTCCCTCTAAGCTCTAATTTTGCTGTATACTTCAGCACTTCGTACCAGGGATTCCTTGCAACAGCAACTGCACTGCAGGATCACTCCACCTGGCTGTTTAAAATGAGACTCAAAATAATCTCAGCAATCCTTGCATGCTTCCCTAGACATACAGTTTTTAGTGATAATAGGAGGCTCTCCAGCACTGCCTCTGGACTGTCTTAACTGTACTTGGATTCAGCAGAACTTTGCTCTGGAGAGAACGGGGGTTTTGAAGTGCCTCTCTTGATTTCCCTTTGGTGTGTGCAGTCTCACACATCAGTTCCTACACTGCCAGTAGGCTTTCAAGTGTATGCACTTCCTGTGCAACCTGCCAGGTGAATGTTCTTTGTGTAGAGATTTTACAGCTGCAGCACATACATTCTAAAGAAAGGCATGATGCCCTGAAAACAGAATGAATCTGAGCTAGATGTGTTCAGTGCGTGTAACAGTGAGAAGGTAGCATTTTCACTTTGTTCTTTGTGATGGTATAATTTGTGTCCCTGTCTTATTCCTAAGGCTGGTGTTCCCTTCTTTGTTCTTGTGGAGGACCAAACTGAAAAATTTCTGGTTATACTATTAAATGCAGAAAGAAAGGAAATGACACCTTGTTTCAGGGTGTGCTTTTTAAATTATTTTTTCTTTGGAAATAAAAATCTGTATGTGATAGTATTGAGATTTGTAGCTGACTTGCCCTCTGCTATATGCAGTTGTTCCTTTAAGGATATGGACATGCTTACTTGCCAGATATGCTCAGCAAGCATCTGGCACCTGAGGAGACTCTGCAAGCTGTCCATGTTACCTTTGAAGTGGCCTTTTTGTGTCTTCACACTTATTTCCATTTTTTGACTGTCCGTTGAGATTGACTTCAGTGCAGTTTTCTTTAACCTGCCCTTCATTTTGTGTAACTTTCTTGTTTCTTTTCACCTTGTTTAAAAACTTGTATAAAAACTACTGAGCTTCATGCAGGTTCTGAGGGGTTAAAAAAAATGCATCTTTGTCCTCTTCTGCGTTCATTCTGCCAAACTGCTGGACCAGTCTTTGCTTTTAGATGCTGTGTTTTCCTCAGGGTTCTTGGCATCTTGAGTGAGGTGTTAAATTCTCTGTTGAACACCCAGCTTTATCTAGAGGCAGCTGGATGGGATTCAGTCACATACCTTTCCAGCTTTTTTTCTATTACATTATAATCTTCCTATTTATTGTAAAAGGGCTATAAACCAATGAGCTGTAGTCATTGTCCACCCCGTGCGCTTTTTTTGTCTTTGCATTTCATAGAAGGAGACTTGTTGCAGAACATGAGTCACCTTAGAATCCATCTTTTCCAAAAGTGTTTTTTCTGCATGCTCTTTCTTGTGGTAGATGTATTGAAGGACTGGTCCTGTCGCCTTGAGTACTGTTAAAATGCTTTAGGTGAGCTGGTACGAAGGGGTGGTCCTTTGGCCTCTGTTGACTTGTTCTCCAGGTTCATCCCCCACAAGTGAAAGAATTATTCTAGATAGTTGTTTCACTTCTGCACAGCCATGCAAAAACAGTGTTGACATTGGCAGAGTTATGTGATGTCTTGCAAAGAAGTGGAACTTAGTTACTTTATGATTAATGCAAGTGGTAAACAAACAGCTTTTGTCCATCACATATCTGACCATAAATCATACCCCATCTTCGGTCCAAAGCTGTCACTTGACTTGTAGGCTTCCCAGTGATTGCTGTCTCAATATTGCTTTCCAGTGCTGAAACTAAATACAAGGGTACCCATCCTTCTCTTTAAATGGTGATGGATTTATTCATGTTATTTCATAAACTCAAATACTGTTTTTTTTCCCCAAACCTTGATACTGTTTAGAAGGCAGAAATACAAATAGTAAAATTTTCATATTACTGTACATTGCTGTTCAAAAATGCCATATATATATATATTGATCTCTGCAAATCTCTTGTAGATGCAGAAAACCTTTTTGAACATGACCTGGGAGCACTGAACATGGCTGCACTTCGGCGAAAAGAAGAGAGAGCAGGTCTACTCAGCAATCTGGGTCCTTGCTGCAAAGCGCTGTGCTTCCGCAGGGATTCTGCAATTCGTAAGCAGCTCATGAAGAACGAAAAGGCAGGTGGTCTGCTTACAGTGGTTGGCTGAAGTGTGGAAACACAGATTCCCCTAAGCAGAGCATTTCTCTTGGGAGATAATTTTTGTGTTTGTTGTTCTGAGGCAGGTCTAGTCCTTTGAATAATAAACGCTTTTATTTAGGAAAGTTGTAGGGTGTTTATTTTTTAGGTAGTATGAGAGATTGATTTAAGACTAGAGCTATGTCCTGTTTCTTATAATTTTGAGGTTTAAATTCAGAAGATACATCTTCTATATTTAAAGAATATATAATAAAAATAATTAGGTAAAATACTATTTCAGCAGTAATTGTTTAATAACTTTCCTGCTTATGATTCCATGTACTTTTATAAGAATTGTAAGAATCCAAGTTAAAATTAAAACTTCTTGTATGCTACTAGAAAAATCATTAATAATTCTCCAAGTCTTTTCTAGTGGTATGATTAATATGATTAAACCTCTAATTACTGAGAGTACTTGAGGTTAATTTGGTGTTACAAGACATTGTTTTTAGTTCTTCCTTTTTTTAAATTTTATTTCTAATTTCAACAGGGTGCAACGAAACAAACTTACACAAATTCCGCAGCAATGGACAGTGACTTGTTACGGTTGAGCCTACGGTTATTCAAGCGAAAGACTGTGTGCCAAGTTCCCGGGCAGGAAAAGACAGAGGACAGCAAAATTCCACAGCCAGCTCTCCAGCAGGAAGTGTGTGTGACTTGAGGAAATGGCTGCAGTGGCGCTTCCTAGTTAATTTCTCACTACCAGTGTTGATGTTGCTGTTTAGAACTGGTGGTTGGAAAGCAGCTGTAGAAGATGGAAGGAAATACTCCGTTTGTACACAGTTAAGAATATTGGGTTTAGATGTGAATAGGAATAAAAAATTAAGACTTCTGTGTGAAGGTCTCAGCAACTTTTGTAATATTGAACCTTACACTGTAACATAAACCTATTTTATGGTGCATCAAGTGTAATAATGTGAGGGTGTCTGGATTTAGCAGTTTATAACGTCAACTGATATTAAACTGAGGAAAACCATCTGTGTATCTTTTTCCTTATTATGAATGGGTATTTCCACCATCACCTTGGTCCCTCTGTACACATCTTGAATTTGTTACATAGCTGAGAGTGTGTTTGCCTCCTTTTTCCAAATCTCTTTGTTATCACAGTAGCCTCTGGTGTGGATTTGGACCAAAGTCTAGCTCTTTTCTGTCTTTAACATAGGTTTCCTTTAATGTAATTTCTGGACACGAAAACCTAGTCCAGTCATTTAAGGCTCCCTTTCTTGTTGATGAAAGAGAAAATTAAAAAAAACCCCAAACAACCCAAAACCAATCACTTCAAGATTTATGAGCAGTTTCAGGTGTCTGTGAGACTAACTGCATTTTGGAAATGCTGGCTGCTTTCAAAATGGACTAACTAGTGCATATTGAAAAACACTTGAAAGGTCAACACTGGCGTTGGTCACAGCCCGCAGGCCTTTATGTGGGAGCCTGCTTTTCAAACACGATTTTCTTTTACAACAAAGTTAGAACTGGTTGATCAAGGGAAGCCAGTTGATGTAATCTTTTTGGATTTCAGTAAAGCTTTTTATACTATTTCTCAAATATGCTTCTGGATAAAATGTCCAGCACACAGCTGGATAAACACATCATGTGATGAGTGAGCAGCTGGCTTAGGGGTCAGGTACATGGGGTTGTAGTGAATGGGGTGATGTCAGAGTGATGATCTGCCTCTAAGTGGGGTTCCACGGGGCTCCATCCTCAGCTCTGTGCTCTTCTTCATTAAGGGCTAAGTAAGCTTGCCAGTGATACTAAAGTGGGAAGAGCTCTTAATTCCCTGGAAGATAGAGGGGCCCTGAAGAGAGACCTCAATAAATTAGAGATGGGCAGTCACCAAACATGAAGTTCAACAAGGGCAGGTGTCAGATTCTGCTCCTGGGAATGAGAAGCTGAAAAGCAGCACTGCAGAAAGAGACAGGGGGTCCGGGTCAGTGCAAGCTGAACATGAGTCAGCAGTGCTCTGTCAGCCAGGAGAGCCAACCCTGTCCTGGGATGCATCAGGCACAGCATCGCCAGCCAGGCAAGGGAGGGGATTGTCCTGCCCTGCTCTGCACTGGGCGGCTTATCCTCGACTGCTGGGGGCAGTTTTGGGTGCCACAATATAAGAACAGCATGGAGCTGTGAGAGAGTGTCCAAAGGAGGGCAATAGCAATGGTGAAGGGCCTGAAGGGAAAGTCATAGGAGCAGCAGCTGAGTTGGTCCCTTGGTCTGTTCAGCCTGGAGGAGATTGAGGGGAGACATCTTTGTGGTCTTCAACATCCTCACGAGGGGAAGAGGAAGGGCAGGCACTGATCTCTGGTGACCAGTGACACGACCAGGGAAAACAGCATGAAGCTGAGGCAGGAGAGGTTTAGGTTGGATATCGGAAAAAGGTTCTTCACCAGAGGGTGGTTGGGCACTGGAACAGGCTCCCCAGGGGAGTGGTCACAGCATCGAGCCTGACAGTTCAAGAAGTATTTGGACAATGCTCTGAGGCACATGGTGTGATTTCTGGGGTGTCCTGTGCAGGGCCAGAAGTTTGATGATTCCTATGAGTCCCTTCCAACTCTGGATGTTCTGTGATGTATTTTACATTCTGTTAATTATCAGGGCAGATCAATCCTATGCAGCAGCCTGAGGGTGTTTCGCAGTTGCTGAGTTGCTGGATCTTAGCTGTAGAGGCAGTGACCAATGATGGTTTTGCTGACTATTAAGATTTCGGAGGTGTGTTAGGGACTTGTTATGCCTGGGCTCAATTATTTAAGAATTATTTTCTTGTGTGTGATCTTTGGATCATACCAGTAAGGTATCTTAAGGTAGTCTTTGGTGTCCTCCATATGAAAGCAAGACTTCCAAAACCTCAGACTAAGTCTCTGTATACATCTCTATACTTTTCCTGTCTTTAAACGTGAACTCTTGCTTTGAATTCTGCTCATAGAGGATGGAAAAGAAATCCATAGCTATACCTCGCTACTGGTCTGCTGCAGAGCACCTTGTTTTCATTGTTCTCATTCAGGATGAAAATGAGTTGCAAACCACTAAATTTTTTTGACAGTTGGTTGGTATTAGTTTCTTATCCTATTTCTCCACTTGGAACTAGCACACTGAGGTGGGATGTTGAGCATGCCGTCTAACAGCAGATCTGTCTCACAGCTCTGTGATTGCTGACAGTTGTATTGGCTTCAGGCAAAGGTCTAACTGTGAATAGCAATTCAGTTCAAATATGGAGATTTCTTACTATAATGCTTTCTGTACCTAAGGGTTCAGTAAGTTGTTACTATGTTTTTAAACACTATGTTTAAAGACTTGTTCAAGAAGACACAAGGGAGTTTTTATTTCTGTTTTTAATTCTTTTTTTAGTTATTTTCTTTAGTTATTTTTTTAAGTGCCCACACAGCAGTGTATAGTACTCATAGCAAATATAAATAATGTGAGAAATCTCTGCCATTTTTTTATCCTTATTAAACTATGTGACTCAGGCAAAACTTTATTTTGTTTTTCACTTGCTGGACATTTTTATCTCACTAACTATTATTTTTAATGTCATTGGTGGTTTTATATATGCTTACAAAAAAATTATGTCTTAAACACTGTAGTTCCTGAGCAAGAGTTAACAAACCAATTCTATTCAGCATTTAAATGTTCTCACCTGTTTTATAGCTACAATAATGCTGCCTTTAAGCTGAAAGTATTAGATCATTGCTACCAATTATGCTAAAGCCTATTTTAACCTCTGTCTCTGAAAGACATAAAAATGTTTGATAGCTAGAAACAGCCTTATCTAAGACCACAGTACACAAAGTAGATTAATGGCGTGGCATTTAATTACACTGTGCTTTAAATGCTTTTCCTGTGAAACAGTCGAGGTGTATATGTGCACTTAGTTTGGAGAAGAATCTTTCACATTACCCTAGGAAGTGCAAAATAAGGTAGGTCTGATGGGCTTCTATGAGTATCTCCTGAAGTGATAGTGTCCTGTCAAAGCCAGTGCTGACCTGTACCATGATCTGTTGGGATTATACAAAGAACAGTGCTGAAATTGCCTCTTACACACCTTTGTTTTAATTCAATTTGCAACACTTACGACTGCAGGAGTATGTTACAGTACTGGCAGAAAATATACAAATTCCTATGGGAAGCCCTAAGATTTTTATTCAAGCATTTCCCATCACTTGGCAGGAATTACTGTACAGGTAGAGCTCAGTAACTGTGAAGTTCCTGTGTATGAGTATTTTGGTCTCCATCATTTTAACTAAAAGTAATGTTTAGTTTGCAGGGAATATAATTTAAAAACTGTCATCAGGTAATTTTACAATAGCTTTAAGAAAAGGAGAATTGTTCACATCTCAATTTCAGTAAAAGGCATGAAACTTGTCTGAATTGCAGACCTTGCTTTAGGACCTCCTATCTTAGGACCTTGCACACCTTCCCTGTGTTGATCATCATTCCTCTGATGGGTCCTTTTGCATCTCTTCCATTCTCCCCACTTCTCTCCTAGCTTGATTTTGTGTGGAAAAAGAGTGGGTGGAAATATTTTAGTCCATTTCACATTTTTCAAGCTTCAGTAGGATACACAAGAACCTGTAATATTTCAGGCACTGGGGCTGAACATGTGCCTTGGGTGCCCTTTTGTGCTCTGGCTTCAAGTGTGAAAACAGAAAAGCATCTCTCCCTACTCAGTTTCTCCTTTTAAGCTGTGGCAGCAACTTTAAAGCGGTCCCTGAACCAGATTAGAGATGTCTGCCCTCTCTGCTGCTAAGCTCATGCTGTGCCTAGTTGGATGATAAATTAGTTTTAAGCATCCCCGAGGTGCCGCTGGCACGTGGCGCTGCAGAACAACGAGCTGTGCCTGTGCTGGTGGAGGAACCAGGCTTTCGCCCCGGTGAAACGCTGGGCCCAGCTCCTACAGCCACAACGGATTCAGGGGCAGAGCAGATTTTTAGAGCCTCAGGACACAAAGGGGACTATGACCTGTATCTTGGGGTAGTGTCACATTCATTATCTCAGAGTACTTTAGGGCTATTACTGCTTCAGCTAGTGAAGGGCGATAGGGATTTTGACAGTGGGCCATCTGCACGGTGTACTCAAAAGGCAGAGTTTAAACAGTTTTGCTAAATAAAGGCTTTTATTTGAATTGCCTTGGTGCAGTTGTGTTCTCTCTTTTCTGCTGTTTAAGGGATGCCCTTCAGCAGGGAACAGGCTGGCTTGAGCTGTTCTGCCACTACAAGGCAGGACACAGCCTGTGTGTTTAATTCCGTTTGCTACCAGCTAAGAGTTCAGGAGCCTCTTGTTTTGCAGTAGCAGTCGAAGTTTGTTTTCTAAAGGGTGCTTTTATAAAGCAGCTGTTTGTACTGTACAGGTCTTTGTTTTAATGCCAATTGGAGGCCCAAGGAGATGGTACCAAATGCTTGCTCTTGGTGCATGCATTGTAATATAAGTAAGGGATTGTGGGCAGTGTGGGTGTCCAAGGTTTTTTGGATGCAATTTCAGGAAACAGCTTGAGAATGGCAAATGAACTGTTAAAATAATAATTAAAAGGTCTAAACAAAACCCTAAACTCCAAAGTAAAGCAATGTGACCAAACATCAGGATGCGAGGAGTATCTTCAACAACTAGCCTGCAGAAAATTTGTCCCATCAAACTCAATAAAGGAGATCAATCATGTGGGAGAGACAAGTGCTAAAATAATGTTTAGTGGCCAAATGCCTAGAGTTTTATGGAAGAAGACTGTTTTTGTACTGAACAGCCAGTGTTATTGCCTCTGCCCTATCAGCAGGGATCAACTGATAAACATCTTCTGGGAACACTTAATTTCATAACATCTGCTGTCACTGCTGGGGATGCATCTACAACAGGCTCGCTTTCTTTCCTTAGTGATGAAGTTGAGGTATTACCTATAAAGAGTGAAGTGCCAGAATACAAGTTAGAACAAATTGCTGAGGCCCAGAGCAACATGCTGCCGGATCTTAAGTGTATGTTCATGTGTGAAAGGTTTGTAATGGTTGCAAGCATGCAGTTCCTAACCAAGGGAAGACTGAAGCAATGGGGTTTGGATGAGGATTTTGAGAAAGCTTGCAGCTTTTCGTGGAATGGAAAGTGCTTTTTCTCATTATCTTAGTGATTCAATTCATTGTTTGGATATATTATGGGTATGAGGAGTGCTGAGGGCACTGCATAGAAAGTACTTGAGGAAGGGAATAACAGAAATGGGGCACAATTTGAGTAGCATAGGTTGTAGTTTTCAGCCTGAGAGTGTGGCTTCACACTCCTAGGAGTCAGGAAGTCGCTCATCAGAGTGATGGAGGCAGAAGGATCTAGGTGTGCTAAGTGAGCACAAGAAGCACTGGGGAAATAGCTCTGGAACCAGGCTGCAACATGGCTCCTGATGGGTGTTTCCAGCAGGGAGAGGAGTGGTTTTACTACTCTGTGTAGTACCTGCAGATTCTCACCTGGTCTGCTTCCCTATGCTTTCAGAAGCTGGATTCAACCTACAGACACAAGGAGCCCTGGAAATGAGGAGAAGCATGGAATATGAATTCTATCTTCTGAAAAACTGAGTAAGTGAGAAATGGGGAGAAAACCTGAAGGTCAGCTAAAGAACCTGTGGGCCTAAGCTGCTCATATGTACTGTTAAGATGGCTACTGGGACCTGAACAGGTGCACACAAGATCTCCTCTCTGAGTTGCAAAGGTGCTTTGTGCCAGCATGAAACACGCAGTTGGCTCTGTCTTAGATATCGTGGCCGCATCTGTGCCTTGCATGCTCACAGAAAATGTGCTAGCAAGAGGTTTCAGAGGACCTCTGAAATATCTTGCACAAGGTTAGTAGGAAAAAATTAAGCTGTAGTGAGTGAAGAATGAAGGAATGACATGAATTTAAAATTAACTAGAAAACAAAAGATAAGATAGAGGATTAAATGATCATGTCTCATCACAAACAACTCACAGTGGGTGACCTGCCTGTACATTTGTGATTTGGGAAGAAACTGAGATGCCAGATGAGAAAATTTGCAAATCACATTTACAACGGGAGGGAATCCCAAAAAGAGATGTGTTTGCTGCCATGTAGCCCATTCATTTAGCTCATTTCAAATCCTTCTGCCAGTCAGCATCAAGATGTTCAAAGTAACTCTGGTTTGCATGGCATGAGTTTGGTCACAGGGCTCTACACGGATGGATTCTGTGAGGAGCAGCCAGTAGCTTTGCCCATATCCAGCAGAGCCAATGCCAGGACAGACTCTCTGCTGGCCAAGGCTGAGCCCAGCAGTGGCAGTGGTAGCACCTCTGGGATAGCAGAGTTAAGAAGAGGGAGAAAAAAAACTGTGCCATTGTAGATGGAGAGGGGAGTGATAATAAGTGAGAGTCACCAAGGTCAGGGGAGAAGGAGGGCAGGAGATGCCCCACGTGCCAGAGCAGAGAGTCCCCTGCCGCCCCTGGTCCAGACCATGGGGAGGCAGCCATGACCCTGCAGCTCATGGGTGTCCTTGGGGAAGCAGAGATCCACCTGCAGCACGTGGAAGAGCCCACACTAGAGCAGAGGGATGCCCAAAGGAGGCTATGATCCTGTGGGAAGTCCATTCTGGATCTGGCAGGACCTGTGGTCCTGTGCAAAGAGGAGCCCACTCTGGAGCAGGTTTGCTGGCAGGACTTGTAATACTGTGGGGACCCACACTGGCGCAGTTCTTGAAGGACTGCAGCCCGTGGGAAGATCTCACATTGGAGAAGTTCATGGAGGACTGTCTTCTATGGGAGGACCCCACATTGGAGCAGGGGAAGAGTGTGATTCCTTCCTCTGAGGGAAAAGAAGCAGCAGAGACGGACAAGAAGCGTGTGATGAATGGACCACAGCCACCATTCCCCAATCATCAGTGTCACTGAGGTAAGGGAGAATTCAGGAGTAAAGTTAAGCCCAGGAAGAAGGGAAGAGTGGCAGGTAGGTTTTGGAGACTTGGGGTTTATTTCTCATTACTTTGCTCTGATAATAAGTTAAATAAATTTTCCCAAACTGTTTTGCCCATGACAGTAATTGGTGAGTGATCTCTCACTGTCCTTATCTTGTCCCACAAGCCTGTCATTATATTTTCTCTCACCTGTCAAGCTGAGGGAGATGAACCGAGTGGCTTAGGTGGGCACTTGGTGTCCAGCCAGGGTCAACCCACCATATTGACATATCACTGAAGCAGAAAATTTAATCAATGTCTATACCTTGTAGTGCCATAAGTTTGTGGTATCAGTGCCAGAAGAAAACCTATAGTTCACAGAAAAACTCAATCTGATATAGAGAGATATGTGTAAAGCCAAAAATAGAAGAATATGCAGAAAAAATAATGTCTGCAGATGTAGAAACTGTACTATGAGTAGGTTGCTAATGCAATAAAGGTTATTGCAAAGCAGGTGAGAACTTGGGGAAGGCACGTAAAATCTTATATCAAATATATTAAAACTCTTGGGACTTTGCCCTTAGAAAGAAAAGGAGTAATAGAAGATATTATTAAATTATGTGAAGTAGTGGTCCAGAAAAAGAAGCACGGGAGATACTTTTTTTCTGCTCCTTATGACAAAGCTCAGTTGAAATTCAGTAAAATTGAAGAGTAGCAGAGCTGAACAATGAAATAGAAATTCTTGTTTCCCTCACAGTGCCCAATTAGGTTTAGGGTTCAAGCTGTAGAACTTAGCAGAAGATAAAACTTACCAAAACCTTCAAAAGCATGCTGTGAGCATATACAGCTGTTTCTGGGAGGTAAACTAAGACTGGGTCTAAACCAGCTTCTATTATATGAATTTTTACACAGTGGGGGAGGCTGTCAGGCATTGTGAGATCCTGGCATCCAGCAGTTTTTTCAGTGTGAGCGAGCTGTCCTGACTCCTGAAATGGGATAGCTGCCTGTTGGGAAAAGTCCCTGACCCAGCTGCCAAATCACACAGGGCATTTGGTTGGGAAAAATTCATGTTGGGATGGGCCAGGTTCCATCACACAGTTGTTCAGACTCAGACAGTTATGTTCCTGTGCTTGGGAGCTGTCCTGGACATGTCTGAATCTTTCAGGGTGTCATATGCGTGGGCTTAAACTGCCCATCTCTTGGAGGCTCTAAGAGCTGCTGAGCAGGCTACGTCAGCCTCTATATAGCTCTGGCAGAAAACAGGATGGCTTTTGAATTTTCCTTTGAGGTGTCTGGTTAGGACAACTGTAAAAGGGAGATAAATTGACAGATAACACACCTGACTGTGACATTTTTCCTGTATGATCTGGATTTCTATTTTTTTTTTCTTTAGGGAAATGGCTTTTTTTGCCAGCTTATCCAAAAACAAGTTGGCAAATAATAAATGCACTGTTAAATTCACACTTAGCAGCAACTATTCTGTTCTCCACTTCCCCCAACAGTGGTACCCCTCTTTGAAAATCTCATCTGATGCATGAACTGTCAAGAGGTAAATGGGCAACTGTGACTTCTCTGCTGTCTGCTCTGGAATGATAGCATAATCTATTTGCTGTATTCATGCTTTTAATTTCCATTTTTATTGCCATAATCTCACCCACTTTTTTTTCTTTCTTAGTGCACAAATTACGAAGATGGCCTTGCCAATTCATCAGTAGAGTCTAAAGCGCTTGCAGTGTGTGATGCACAATCCTGTCTTGTTGTTTGGTCTAGTTAATGCTGCTTTCATAACTACACATAAAAAATGAGAGTGCTGCCTGATGACAGCTTGGTGTAAATCATGGCATCCTTTGGCCCAAGTGGAAGCATGGAACCTTAGCAGAGCTTAATAAAAAAAAAAAAAAAAAAAAAAAAAAAAAAAAGAAGAACGAGAAACTGCTTTTAAAACATTTCTAAACCTTTGAAAAACAGAGTTGTTCTGTTTTGTACAGGTTTGAATGAACACATGAGCCTTTTGTTGAAACATAGGACTGATCGCATCACCTCTACATAGAAATGTCATCATGGGAAGGCTACCTAACCACAAGATTTGTTCATATGGAAACATTTGAATTAGGGTCCCATTTTGGCACTGTTTTAGGAAAAGCAATTTAATACTGCTCAAATACCATAGCATAAAGCAGACTTATTTTGCTTAAATTGCTGGAGCCTATAACAAGATGTATTGGAAAGTTAATAAATAGGGCAATTGGATAGAGAATTTGAGAGTCAGATTTTTTTTCTGGCAACAGGGATATATCAGTTCCAGGCTCGGCTCAGCCATGCACATCTGGATAGAAAGGAAAGATCACATTTATGTATGGGAGATTCAACTCTAATTTTCACCTGTATAAACCAATGTGAAGTGTGAAGAGAATGACATGATAAAATTGATGTACTACCGAAGTGATAAATCCAATATCTGGAAAGATGTTTTCCTTCCCTGCTTGTTTCTGAACCGTAGAAATTGCTTTTCAGCTCTTCACCCAAGAACAGTAGAGGAGGATTTATCACGTGGGGTTATTTTTTTTTTAGAAGTATTTTGTGTTGCTCTAAAAGTACCTAATCACTGCAGTATTGATTTCTGTATCAAAAAGGGAATATTAGTTAAAGAGCAGGAGTTTTCTTGGCTTTTGTCCCTGGTTGTTACTGGAATACAGGAATACATATATATATATATATATATATATATATACATTTACTACAGTTTCCAGAGGGTAATTTGTCTGATCTGGCCATGGGACACAGGCAGTGGAGTTACTGCCATCATTAAAACCCTGGGGTGTGCCCTGGTGGTGGTCTTGGTGCTGTGCAGGGGCCATGGGCTCAGTGTGCTGCTCCTGGCCGTGCACAGCTCTAATGAAGAGCACCAACATGTTTGCCATGGCCCCATGGGGCTGTTACACCTCAGGCTCCCTGTGGGCAGAGGTATCCTAAACATGTTTGCAATCAGCATCTTTAGGAGGATTTACGTGATGTCACTGTTCCTAAGCACGGCACAAAAGCACAAGCTCCGCAGCTACAAAAGAAATATTTTATCTGGAGACATTAATCTGATAAATGCTGACACGGTCCCATAAAGGGAGGGAGGAGAAATCGATGTAACCCTAAATTAATTTGAATTGTTGGGGTTTTTTCCTCTTCCTTTTTCAAGACTCGTGTAGTTTTGTGATTCATTGATCAAGAGCTTGGAAAGTTTCTTTCCAGGCTTACAAAATTAAATTTCATGCAGCTTTTGACCTGGATTAGTGGTGGACAGAGCAATATATAGCCTGATCCCAATTATTTCTTAGCTGTCACCACTGCCCTGCTCCATCCATCTGCTGCTGGCTGTGCTGCTGTTTGTGGGCTGGCAGCTGCACAGAAGCTTGCTGGAAAAGGAGTCATGAAAAGGAGTCCTGGAAGAGTTATTAGATGTCAGTAGAAAGCTATTGTAAACAAAAACATTCAAAAAGCCAGCAGAAGTCTTAGGCATGTTTAAAAATGCATTGTAAAGAATATTGCAAGGACCATTTTAGAGATATAGTCATCCTCAATATGGCCTTCTTTCTAATTGAGTCTTAGACCCCCACTGGTTAAATGACTGACTTTCCATCTACACGGTTAAATTTCCTTTTTTTTCTTTTTCCAGATAACAATTTATGAACACTGCTCCTGTTACAAATCTTGAAGCACAATTTATATTGACAATGAAACCTTTAACAATTGCTAAAACAGTTAACCAGCACACTAGAACATTCCCCATCATAGATCTAGCCTTAGGAAGTTAACTAACAAACATGTTATTAACCACTGATGAGGAGCTCTTTGGAAGAGATCATTGCTTAATTAATCTTTGTACTGAGCTAATAAGACTGTTAAATGGGCCTCTCTGTTGAACTGGGTTGTTAATACAGATTGCAAGTTCCCTCAGGGGGAAATCTGAGGCCAATATGACATTAAAGTTAGCCATCTAACAAAGAAGATATTTTAGGCATTAAAAATAACAAAGCCAAGCATCTCCAATAATAATGTTGTAGGATTCAGTAGATGTGTATGTATGACTGAGTGTACGTGTGTGTATGAATTACTGTGCTCTGTCCTCTTCTGGTAAGAAAGCTTTGTCAAAAATCTTATTTAGATTCAGTGTTTTTCATCACTGTTCTGTTGTGGCATAAATTAACTTGTCACACTTATCTGTAGGAGGCAGGTTCCGCTGATCAGGAAGGCAGAATCTGACGCAAACTCTAATGTCATCTGCTTATCCTAAAAAGACAAACAAGATCAAAAATCTCTTCATATTAATGAGCTGGATAAACCTTCTGCTTGATGAAATGTGATGCCTCAGTAAAGGGCAGTGTGGCCAGATTGCCCTTGTGCTTCACAGCATTTTTAGCAGTGAGTGCTCAGGTTTCAGCCACGGAGCAAGGCGCTTATACTCAATATTAAACATTTGTTTTGGAAGGCATTATAATTCCCTGCACGAGAAGTTACCTACTGCCTTGAGCTCCCTTTTAACACACGTTACATCTTTTGGGAGAAGAAAAAGATTCCGTTAAAAGAAAGGCTGGAAAGGAATAATTTGTCCTTGAACATCTGGTGTTAGTAATTCAAAAAGGATATTGGTCTGTCACTAGAGTCACTTCCCCAGCAGTCCCTGTCCCTCGTGAGAACAACTTCCGCCCTTATACCCAGCTCGGAGGTGCTGACTCTGTGTGTGCCTGCATCCCATGATCTGAATATCACACTCAGTGTGTGCTTACATTTGTTTTGCATGAACTGATCTCAAAAAGGACTAGGCAGAGATTTTATAACACGAAAGTGGCAATATGACAAAAATGCATTCATGCCTACCTGTATTTTTGATCTTTGGGCTTTATCTTGCCTGAATTCTTGCTGGCTTCATGTTTAACATACTGCACACAACCTCCTGGCAAAGCCTGAACGTGTCTTGATGAGATGAAATCCTTGTGTTCCTGACTCCTCTGTGACCACCCTTTGTCATTTCACAGGTTTCTTTTGTGATCTTTTGCTAGGCACACTTGCATACTGGTGAGAGTCTTGCACTTAGGCAATGTGGTCGTAGCACAGATCATTGTTCAGTGGTCTGTGGACTTGTTTCTCCATGTTGTCTATGCTGTCTCTAATGCATCACATTGAAGCACCAAGGCTAAAACTTCTTGATTAGCAAACCCTTGGAGACCTCTAAATATTGCCTCACTTCATTACTACTGCAAAATGATCAATATGCCTCCCCAAAATTAACTGTACATTGGACATCTCCCTTACCTGATTACTGTGCATATTTTATTCCTCAAGGATAATGGAGGTTTGTTCCCAGCCAAGACATTATCCTGGCTGTCGGCATAGCTGCAGAGTCTCTCTGTACCTGTGGTCTTGTTGGGAATGGGCCTTAGCTGCTGATCAATAATAGTCTGTACGCATGCACATGATTTCTGTTTGGTTAGTATGAGCTGAAATTCATAAATAGTAAGTGAGTGATTAGAATAACATACCCCTGTGATTTTTTAAACATCAGGATGAGGGCTGTAATAACTCACTCCTGACTGTCTACAGCACATGTTCAAAAACCAGAGATGTTTTCTACCCCTCATTTCATGCTGACCTTTTAATGTAGTCACCGAAGCTAATCTTACTCGTACAACATCATATTGGCTGCAGTGCAAACATTGGTTTTGTGACAAATAATTAATATTGCTCTAGTCAGACATTTTCTCATTTATTATTTCTGGTTGCTTCATGGTTATTAAACGGACACATTTCAAGTGTGGACAAGTGTCCATGACGATATACAGAGGTCTGTTAAGTGGAAAACTTGGAGGTGCCTTTGTATTACTCAGATCCCTGAGGAATACTGCTGTGGTCATGCTGTCTTCAAAGATATATTTGACCTATCCTTGATATGCTCTGCTAAAGGTTAGAATAAATATGCATGTTTTCTATGCTTATTAAGCAAAATTCTAGACATTAAGAGAACATGAGAGGAGCTTCCATTGGTCTCCCAACTAACACAGTAAATTGCTCATGCTGGATGCACCTGCCTGCCTCAGCTCCGCTCCACTCATCCATGCTGCTGTTTTTCCATACATGCATTCATAGAAATCCATTTGCATGGAAATACAGCTCACTAGTTAAGCCTTTGCAGTGTAAATCCAGCTTTAATATTACCAGCAGTGCTGCTCCCTGCTGTGCATCAAGGTCCAGTGCTCCCCACCGTGCATCAAGGTCCAATAAGCCACTCCTTCACGTTGTGGGTTGTGGGACCCATTTCCATGTCCAGTGTCTTCCAGGCTCTTGCTTTCCATCATCCCTTCTTCCATGAGCAATACCAAGTCCCTTCTGCAGCGGAGGCCAGCTGACCTGCTGCAATAAGTGCAGGAACCTTCTAGACGCAACACCACAAACTTGTCCATGTGATGTTCTCGTTAAAATCTCTTTATGAGTGTTATTCTTGCAGGGTCCTTTCTGTATAGAGGGAGTTAGGTCCCAAGTGAGCGTGAGCTTCAGTGCGGATGTCTGAGTGACAAGGTCAGAGAGTGCAAAGCCTCATCCCCTCCCGGCTCACCACCACATCCTAACCTTTGATCCTAACCATTATCAGCTGGGTCTGAACAGGGACAGTGTTTGGGAAGAGAGGGAAAGAAAGATGAAAAGGAACAGCAAGTGACAAGGGTACAAACAAATGACTGAAAAAAGAAGTGCAAGAGTTAGAAAATTATAGAGCAGATATTGTTAAATTTCTATTTATCAGGTAGTAAAAATCTACACAGCGAAAAATAATTTGCTTTCCAGGACAGACCTAGCTCCCAACAAAGTTGTGTTGAATTCAAGGAATTGTCTTTCACAAGACTCTTTTTAAGGGAAAAAATGCTGTGTTTTTTTACCTGTAAAAATCTGAATACCATAATCAGGAATCCCGCTAAGGATAATTTTCTACTCCAGCAGTCCTGTTTGTCCAGGACAGGTCTCCCCCTTTCCCTCTTTGCTGCCAGACCCTGATATTTCATTTTCTCTGTTGCTCAGGACGCTTGTTTGTTTCCAACTGCAGCTCAACCACTGCAACAGTGGTCCCCTGCTCCCTTTCCCCTCTCCTGTTTGGGTATGCTCCCACTGCTGCTGTGACCTTCAGAGCTGATGTATGAAGCATCTCTGCAGGATCCCCTGACACTGAGCATGAGGCTGGGCAATAAAATGAGGCATTATCAGGCATTTACATTCTGAAGTTAATGATGAGGAGTGTGAGCCTTCTGAACATCTGTCTCCCTTGTTTTCAAGGGGGCCTTCAATTTACTCCTGGTTCTCACCGACGTGGTTGTTGCCATTAACCATCAGTCAGCAGTGCCCTGCATCCCCAGGCATGGGGTGTGGAATGAATCTCCTCTAAATTGTGGTGCATCTCAGTTTTGGGGGGATGACTGTAACAGCCATAAGGTTTGGAAACAGCTGGAGACCCCTCTAAGGATGATGAGAGGAACACAGAGAGAGCTGTGCTGTCCTCTGGTCTGGAGCTGGACTTGGGGCTGCACAAACAGGAAATTGTTCTCCAAGTGGTTATGGTCTCTTCCTGAGGGCACCACTGTCCTGTCTCCTCTGCTGTGTCCTAGGCTGGCAACCGTCACCCAGGGAAGAACCTGGCTTGAGGGTGAGAGAAGAGCCAGAAACTTCAGAAATTGTCAATTTCCAGAGCAAAAAAAATGAGAGGGAAAATATAGTAGGACAAAAGCCCCGGGACTGAAAATATAAGGAAAAAGAAGTAGAAATGGATGAAGGGAAACTCTGGGTACTGACCACTGCTTGGAAATGAACTTGATGGACATAGAGGCAGAATTCTGTTCCCCAGTAAAACACAGGCAAGGGTGATGCTGCCAAAGAGCAGCACTCTCCTGATCCCAGGAGTGAAGAGGGCAAATGGGGAGCCCTGGTACATGGTCAGGATGTCAGAGCAAAATGTAGAATGGACTCTTTTTGGAATAAAATGCCTGAGTGGATTACAAAGGCAAATATAGCAACAAATCTTCCAGGTGCCCCTGCCTGTGACTTTCAAAGCCTTATAAGAGGGCACGTTGTTCAACTGTTACACCCCTCCCTGCTTTAGTGGCACTGGAGGTAACCTTCTCCTCCCAGAGTCCCCCACTTTATTGCCTTTAATAACCTCATGAAGGGTAATGAAGCATTTTAAGTTTTGTATCAAGCTGACTGGTGTGGTGGGGGTGGGAAAGGGGGACTTTGGGGCATTGGGTCAAGGTTTTGAGATGCCTTTAAGCAGAGGCCTAGGGTGGGAAAGAGGCATCCCAAGGCTCAGCCCTGGGGTCAGGGTGCTTCTGCTGCAGTTTTAGCTGAGAGGCCCCCCACACACACACACACTCCATACAGTGCCAGCTCCTCATCCTTTCCCAAATTCTCCTTAGTCCCTCTGTGACTTCTATGTGGAAATTCTGGGCCGAGATGGCACAAGGGCACAGGATAGAGGGAGGGGTGGCCTGAGCCTCACACCTGCTGCCCACCCACAGGAAGAGCTAGAGATGAGTTTTAGCCTTCCCTCTTGGTGGAAGAGCTCCTTCATGCCAAAATCTAAGCACAGTAAGAGCTGGGGGAAGCTTTAAAAGCTGAATGCCAAAAGTGACTTTCATTATGTATCGCGCTGCTTGCAGTCATCCAAGTGTTGCAATGCTGGTCCATCCCCAGTATTGGATCTGTGACAGCTGGATTCAGGGTGGAGGTGTGGGAAGCCTCTGTGGTTTACCAAATAACAGGGAGAGACAGGAAAATCAACATGTCACATGGTGTCTGCTGGCAGTCTGATGAATTTAACCAGCTCCACAATTTTTAGCATTTGTATTGAATTTGCCTGGCTTTTGAAACCAGACAGACTTTCAGGCTTGCAGCCATTTTCAGACTAAACAGCCCCACATCACTGTCCTCCCCATCCTATGCTGAGATGCTTTTTTGACCTGCACAGATTGTCTGAGGAGGAATTGGTTCCAAAATGGTGCCCTCCAACATAGTGTTCTAATAGAACATTTTTCTCTTTTTTGGCTATTTCCCTTTTAAGCAAGAAACCCCAATTTGCACCCAGAAACACTGATTGCATTAAGTAGTTAAGTCCATCAAGCTCCCAATGACACTTTCTGTCTGTGAGTTTCAGATAAAGATGGGGAAGTAAAGTAGCTTAATGGATTAAAGGAATTGCCTTCCCCACCTAGACACCTCAGCTGGAATCCGATTTTGGTGCTCAAGTGTGATTGCTCATTTGCTTCAGGGGAGGGAGGTGGGGACAGATCACCTGAATTTGCATGGTCGTCTGGCAGGGGTGGCAGTCACTGGGACTGGAGCCATTGTCTCCCTGCAAGTTGTTCCCCTGCCAGATGCTCTCCCCATATGGGATTTCCCCACTGTTAAAAATTTAGTCCCCATTGGCATGAAATAACTACCCCTCACAGCAAATGAGAAGCTTTTCCCACTATGGAATACATTGTGACAAATTCTGCCAAATTCACGTTCATGGAGAGTGGTGCTCAGACAGAGGAGGTGCTAAATGGTTAACCTTTCCATCAGAGCAGGGAATGGCTCTGGCTGTGAAAGCACCAGTAATTTACCTTCCATTAAGATGCTGCAGCTTCTCATCTATTTCAAGGCTGCAAGAAGTTGTTTTCTAAATAATAAGACTTTCTCTGTAAAAAAATATCATAGGTAATGGAAAGATTAAAACAGGGGTTGAGACACCACCAATCTATATATTCAATCAATGTCAAATGCTTTATGCAGTCACTCTATGCTTCCTGATACATGTTACTAGGACCGTACCAGAAAGCTCAGGAGAATTGCCAGGAATTGCTGCTATTTTAACTTTCTCTTTTTATTATTTTTTTTTTAGTGCAGCTTTGTGGTCCAGAACAGAATAATTGAAAGTTGTCCAAATGACTGAGATCAGTGGAAAATCTTGCAGAGAATCCATGACTTTTTGTGTACAGTCCTAGGGCCACTTTCAAAGGAGCAACACAGCTCTCTGGGCTCTTCCTTTCACTCTTCAGTGAGGCTGTAATGAAAGTGAACTTTCTTAAAGAATCTGTTTGTTTCTATGTGTAACTGAGGCCCATCATTCCTGATATACCAAGACATCCCAGAGCACCTGAGAAAACGTGTCCTGGAGGGTCATCTCTTATTTGTTGTCTTCTCCAAGGTGGGACATCACAATTTTGTCTGGTGACAGCATGATGAAATCTTCATGAGCAGAAGATTTCTCTAAGATAGTCAGATTTTGATTAGGAAGAACAAAAGCAGCCATGCTGAATCTGAACAGTCAATATCCCCATTTTGCAGGCTTCTTTTTTTCCCATATAATATCCAGGAAAACAGTCTCTGAGAACAGTAAGGAAGAGGAAACCACTTCTTACCTCAGCAAACAGAAGCTGGTCCCACACTGCTGGTTGAGGCACAAGTGAAACACAGCATTTCACTGGAGTGATGAAGGAGAGAGAGACAGAAATACCACTTAATGTCGGATTAATCCGACACGATTTAATAATAAGGCACAAAGGAACATAGTTGTCATTTACCATCGGATTTAAAACACTTTGTGTGTAAGCTGTCTATTTAAACCCTCTTAACATGCTCTCTTGTCAGTGTTTGCTACAGATCCCAGTTTTTGCTGCCTCTGTCTTCTGGGCTTTTCCTGACCCAACTCCCATTGAAATGTGATTCAAGCAGAAAAATGGGTTGAAAGCTGCTACAAGATGGTTCCACTTCTCTCCTCTCTCTGTTTTCTGTTAGAGTCTAGAAGAAGACTGACCTTGACACAGTGTCATTGCCTCTTCCCTTTTCTACTTGCTATAACAGCTACTCCCTCTTGTGAGGGTGCAGGAGGAAGCCTGCTCTGCAGCCCTAAACAAGGGAGAAGTTTTCCTTGACATTGAATTGACCAAATAGGATAGGAAATTTTTCCTGGGTCGTATCTGCAAGATTAATTCTAGGCTCCAGCCAAAGCTGATGGGGGGTCTTTTTTTCCCATGGAATGAGGGACTTTTCTTGTCTGTGCTGATGTTTTTTCAAGTTTCTCCATGAGAAAACCATAGGTTACAAAACAGAAGCATTTGGGACTTTCTTGAACATCAAAAACCTTTCAGATAATGAAAAATCATAAAAATAATTAAAAATATAAATAAATTAAAATAATCGTGTTCTTGAAAATGTGTATTGAGTGCAAAAGCTGTTTTTCACTGGAAAATGTCAGGGACAATTTTCTTCTCCAATCTAGCAGATCTAGTCACATGTAAGCCTTAGCTTCTTTCTTACCATGTTTCATTTCCATTTATTTTGCCTCTTTCCCTGCAAATTCCCGTCTCCCTCTCTGCCAGCAACAGGGGTGATGCTGTGGTTGAAGGGTCAGTGTGTTGTAGTGCGGGGAATCCTTACAGCATATATAAGACAGTGATGAACTTGGAAGGAAAGATGAAGCGATATTTCTTTAGATATTTAGGGATTATTTTATTCCTCCAGCCACATGGCTGGAGCTCCTAGGCCTACCCCAGTCATGGGACCCTGGTCTCTTCCCAGGCACCCAAACCACCCAATCAGGAACAGGAATGGGGCACACATGACATGGGGACAGGGACAGGGACAGACCCGTACCCTGCAGGGTCCCTCCCCCGGGGATTTCAGGGGAAGTCTCTTCCACATCAGTGCATGGTCAAAGGGTCAGTGCTCTCTGGTCCAGTCCCTGCAGAAGGTTCACAGCATCATTTAAGAGTCTCAGAGACCAGTGGGGTTTTGTGGTGTTCTGGTGTCAGGGGAAAATGACCTAATGGATTCCCCATTTACTTCTGACTCTAGGAAGCAGGAGAAGGCTGGAGCTGGAAACAGGAGTAGAGCACTGAAATTAGGGAAGCTTCCAGGCCCTGCCCAGACTTCTGCTGTAAGCAGCAATGGGTCACTCTACCCCTGTGTCCATCTGCAAAGGGACACTCTCACACTCACCATTGACCCACCTCCCTGCCCTGTCCCCTGCACTGTCACATAAAGATCCCCAGGATCTTCAGCTGGAACATCAATGTGCAATGACAATATTACCAGGATATGTGTGTCTGCCTTACCCAGACCTGGTTAATTAGGATCCACTAGCTAAAGAAATTGCTATTTACCCCCTCAGCCACCAAATACAGTTAATTTAACTCACAAAACGAAAATATCCTGGTGGTCAGAGGGTTAAGAGGCAACAGTGACTAAGTACTTGCAAACTGATGCAGTGCCCTGAGGCTACCTCTGCTGGTAACAAAGTGCTTCTTGAACAGATCTGACTGTGCTACAGCCCAGCAAAGTGAAGTGGAGTGGATCTGTCCCAGGCTACCTGCAAATGAGACTGACACTCTTAACACAAATCAACACCCATCAGGGCTCCCATTACATAAATCACAAAGCCTCCAAAAACCATCTAGAAGGACTTTCTTTTCTTCAGGAGAAATTAATTGGTGCGATCTGCAAACATTGGAAAAATCAGATGTACAAGAAGAAAAAGCCATTTAAATTCTTTTCTTTGCTTTCTCATGACGGAAACCAGTAATACTAGCAACCGCTGCTGAGTGTGAATTAATCTGGATGCTGTTTTCCTCCTCCCCCACTTTCCTTGCCCTGGCCTTTGAGGCAGAGAAGTCATGGATGTGGCCACACCCAGACAAGCCGCTGGAGGCAAGAAATCACCGCTCCAAGATTGGCAGTAGGGGATGAATGGGACTCTGACAGTGAAACAGGCTGGGAGAGGTTGGATTTCCCAGGGGCTTGAGGGGGCTTGACCATGTGTGGTCTGAGTGCCTCTGCAGGTGAGAATAGGGTGCCATGGGTGTCTCCCACCCCTGCCTCACCCTGGAGCACCCAGACTTGCTCTGTGCCCTATCTTCCTATAGGGATGTGACCATGCTCTCCCCAAACCCACACCACTGCCCTCCTGCTGAATGGCTTCAGCCCCAGGCAGGCTCAGACAGGGACCAAAGGGCCAAGAGACACAGGGTGGCCAAGCCTCCTCCAGTGGTGTTTTGGAGGAACAAAAATGTGCTTATTTTCTTTGCTAAAAGGAAGTGGATTTAGGAGCCAAGATCAGCAGAGGAGTGAGGTTCTCCATCATGACTTTGTCCCACTTGTGCTTGTGCATTGGGACATCTCACCCTCAGCAGGCAGAGCAGCAATGGAGACCAGGTGGCAACGCCCAGGGCTGCATGCTGGATCAGGGGCCAAATGATTTTGAGATTAAAAAAATAAAAATGCAAGGAAAAAAAAATCCCAATCTGAACTTTCAGACTGCAATTTGTCCCAGTTCCTCCTTTCTATGAGGGGCCATGGGCCAGGACAGCTGGTAGGTGTTCTCCAAAGCAAGATGACTCCTCTTGTACTTTGGTTCAAAGCCACAATGCCAGGAGGCAGAGGGGTGAAGATGCTGCTTCATGCCTTGTCCTCCAGCTCTGCTGCTTTGCATTTCAGATGCAGGGGCACGGTTTATAATCTAATTCCAAAAAGCAAGGGCTTGGCATCTATTTTTTAGGCTTTGTTAAGCAGCTGTTTGGATTTTTATGATTCAACTCATATTCATGGGGTTTTTGGTTGTGCGCAGCCATCCAACAGTAATATTAAATAAAAAAGTGGAGTCTCTTTATTGATTTTCTATTGGTTAAAAATAAACATGTAATATATAATTGAGATGTACACTGCTTGTAGACAGTAGAGAAGACATTTCTAAAGCCATTGAAAGAAATAATTAAACTGAATATGTCATAGCCACCTTTCTGAATTGTTCAAACAGGGAAGTTTACACCCATAAAAGGTTGATACTCCTTCTGGCAAACTTTTAATGCAATCGTTTGGTTTGTACATTAAATGCCTGGCATATTTCAACCCCGAGATAAATGAATCTCAGTGGGATTGCTGAGTAATTAAGAAAATTGTGTCTGATGGCCTTACTTCATATGGAGAGGTGAAATAACACTGTGAGAGTCAGCTGATCATTTGATATCTTTACATTAAGAAAAAAAACAAGGCAAACCCTGAGGCATGCAATTGTTATGCTGTGTGACAGGGATTGCTTTCAAACATGTTGTGTTTTCAGTGTTAGCTGTATCATGCTTCTTAAATTGCCATTTAAAATGTAAACCAATGTGCATTCTGGAAGGAAGCCGCCTGAGACCCCCTGAGCCAGAGCATTGTAGCCTCAAGGCCAGAGGTCAGGGCTCATCTGCTCACTGGGGCTTTCCTTGATTGAGGGCGGCAGCTTGGTGGGAAAGAGGCAGTGGTGGAAGGGGTCGAGGAGGAGCAGTTTGCTGTCCACCAGCTAATTACTGGCAAGAGATCTGCAGGAGCTGTTGATTTTCTGGTAATAGGTCAAGACATAGCCAGGATGGTCTTGCTAACTTGCTTTAGGGTTTTGTGTTGAGCCATCTGGATGCTCAGTTTTACTGAGGGCTTAGATTTTGGTAAAAAATGTCGAAAAACATCTGAAACATTGAGCCCCTAAAGGAAGGAAATCAGGCCCTGAATTACTGCCTGAGTGTGGTGTGCCATGAGGAGCAACAAAGGCAGTTTTGTCCCAGTGCTACTGCACACAAATCATACTGGGAAGGCTCCCTCAGCTGTTACTGCCAGCAGAGGGATGTTTCCACATCAAGATATTTAACTCGAAGTAGTCACTTTGCTGGAAAAGCCTTGGAGAGCAGGCTCTGGGAATTTTCCCTCCAGCATAAAGCAGCAGAGCTACATCCCAGGCCAGAGGCTTTCAGCCTGGGTCTCTGCTGGCTGCCCTAGGTCAGGCTCTGCTCTCCCCTCGGGAGCTGGCTGTATCACAGCCAGGAGCGCGTGGTGTCAGCTGGGATTTGTGCTGACAATATTGCTCTTGGTTTCAGTGCATGTCCTCCAGCATGAAAAGCATTCCAGGAAGGAGGTGGCTGTATACCCAGAGATGATAACTGATTTTGTAGTGAAAAACATTAGTTATTCTCTGAAAACAGAGCCACCATCAAGACAATTATGCAATTAGGACCATTGCCCCTTTAAATTATTGTTTTCCACTAAAAGATATTGTTATTATTGGTGGAGAAGTGGCTGCAGGAACAGTCCAGTTGACAATTGTGTCCGAGAGCAGGGGACAGAAGCACCTGTTTATTTGCTATATAAATCAAATTAATTTAGTTAAATTTACAAACACAGGAAGAAAAGCAATAAGGTCTGTCATGTGGCTGTGCCCCAAAACAGGCAACACTGTCAGTATTGAAACTGCTCTCCCCAGGGAAACCAAGGATGTGATGTGGCTGCAAGTATTCATTTGGTTGTTGCCATTTCCAGTGCTACATATTTTAAATTTCCTTCAAGCACTGTTGAAAGCCTATATTGGTGAGGAATTACCTGCCCAGAGGGACTCTGGGTGACATGCCCACCAGCACAAAGGGAAGTTGTGCTGTCTTGCTCCAAGGAAATAGTGAATTAAGGGTTTATAACCAAGGTTAATAACTCCAGATATATCTCCTTCTACCATACAAGGAAAGTGAATTATTTATAGGCACATCTCCTGCCCCCCTAGCTCTCACCTTCTGCCCCTCTCCAGTGCTTTACCAATATCCTCTGCTCTGTCCATGACTCCAGTCACATTTAAAGCATGGTGCAGCATTAGGCTTCCACCTGGGATACAAAGAAGAGGTAAAAAGAGGTCATATTTGGACAACCCTCCTCAGCATTTCTTGCCATGGTATTTGCCACATTATCCAAGGCCAGATGGGTTGTGTGATGTGGATCCTGGACACCTCAGCCTCTGTCTGGCTTGTGAGATGCTAATCCAGCGGCACAGGGAGACACAGTCCCTGCAGATCGTAGCCCAGAGGGACCTGGGTGGCTTTCACTGCCCTGGGCACCTGGTGATAACAATCATTGGTCTGCTTCATCTCTGCTGACATCAGCACAATCACAAGGGTATTCAGCTGAAGGACAGCCCCAGAATTTGTTTCAGGGAGGACTGGAACTGAGGGGGGCCACCTTGGTTTTTTCCTCCTGAGATTATCCTGAGGGTGAAATAAATAATAGAGAGTGTGGTTTTGCCATCAAATACCTGTCTACAAATGCCACTGGTGTCATGGGAGCACCACATGTGAGCACAGGAAGATGATCTGGTCCTCCAGGTGAGGTCCTTCTTCTTCAGCATCTTTTTTTGTGTGCAGCTTCTGGGCAGATGAGTCCCTGCACTCTCTGACCTGTGTGGACTCAACCTGAGCTATATGTAGGCTGGAAAAATGCCACCAGCTGCCAGGATGCCTTTGGTACTTGTGCAGATGTGGAAGGACACGTTCCAAGCAAGCTGTTCCTGGGTGCAGCTCCTGCGGGATGAGCGCCTCTGGTGATACGCTGGGACATGGCAATCATCTTAACAGCACTTGGCACTGAGTGCTGCCTCTCGTCATCATCGCTCCCCAGTCCCTGTGCCATTAGCTAATTGAGCTCTGCAGCAATGCCTCGGAAACACTGCCTTTGGCAGGAGCATTTTTCAAATGACTAAATACAAATTTGGAAAGGCTACATGTGTCTCCTGTCCAGTGGTCATCAGTGGGATCTATGAGCCTTTAGATGGCAGGAGATGGTGAGACCCTCAGATAATGAAGGTGGCCCCTGGTCTCACCCAGACCAAAAGGGAAGATATTGTTGTAATCTGTCCCAGAGAGTCACATGAAAAAGGGTTTGAAATTTAGGAAAGGGGTCTGCAATTTAGACACTTGTCCAAACATTCCCAGCCCAAATAATTTATCATTCTTGTGACCCAGAAAAGCAGGAACTTCATTCTGTCTTGCTGAGTTAGTTGTTTGGATACAGCCCTCCATCTCTTTTTCTCCATGCCCTCCTCCTTGGTGGGGGAGTCGGGAGCAGCAGTACCTGGTTCATCAGAGCTCCTCTGCAGCCTCAAAAAGCCTCTCCCTCCTTGACCTGAGCACAGCAAGTCTCTCTCCTTCTTGCTACGTCTCCGTCCTTTGCACGTACCTGTGCATGTGTCTCTGTGTCTGTTTTAAAGCAGTTGGACTGAAAAAAAAAGCCCACTGGGACTCTGGCAGGCTCCTAGGGAGGCCCTTAGCATCCTGATTACACACCAGCCCTGGAGCTGAGAGCGCACCGGGGAGATTAAAGGGTGTCAGCTGCACTGCCGCCAGCCTGCGTTTTGTCTGCTACTTCCCGTGGCTCAGCACAGCTCTGGGAGCAAAGAGAGGGGCCAGAGACAGCCTGTCAGGCAAGCCTCCCAGCCATGGAAAAGCTCTCATCCCTTAAAACCTACTCAGAGTTAGAGGCTGCCTCTGAACAAGCCACTGCTCATGCTGTCGGCAGGAAAAGGAGCCTCCTCCATCCATCACTTCTATTTCCAGGAGCTTTTTCTCTCCAACGAAAGGCAACTGAGGCAGATATGGTCCATCCACCCAGCCTGTATGGCCTGGGGCATCAGAAGACTCTGGTGGGCACAGTTAGGCTTGAAACTGAAAGCAGTAAGTCTTTATGGTAATTTGGGCACCAGGCAACCACTATGAATAGGAAATGATGGCAGTCAGTTTATCTAGTAACAGCATGAAAATGTGAAGTGTCTTTATTGACTGCTGGCTTGCTGGTGAGAGTTAAAGGAGGTGCTCTCTCGGGTATAACATTTGCAGAGAACTGGCATGAGATACTGCCATAAACTCCTCCGTTAATAAGCGAGCAGAGGAAGGCAGAGAATACCTAATGCAGCCGTGTGAAGGGACAAAATTAAGACAGTAGAAGCAGCAACATTTTTCCCTTGGCAGCAGATGTACCCCAAGGAGAAACGAAGAATTTCCCCCTTGACTCAACAGCTAGAAAATTCAGGCACTGCTAATATTAATATAGAAAGGATGGCTTTGAAAGGAATAAAAGAAAAACACATCTTGCCACATCAGTGTCCTCCAATACCAGCAGGAAATTTAAGTCTCTGCCGAAGGGAGATTACCAGGGAAGAGACTGGCTCAGCAGCTGTGCAGTGATGATGCTCTGCAGGTGGCCAGGGGTGCAGAAACGACTTTTGCTCTGTGACAGGTGGGGGAGACGTGGACCAAGTGTGTAAAAAACTGGCATCATGCATGCCCAGTTATTGCAATGACGGTGTTGGATTGCAGCGTTGCAAAGCAGCTCTGAAGGCCATGACCACACAAAGTTGAAGGTGAGCTGCCCAGAAGGGGCAGAAAGGCAGCACTCAGGAAACACTGTGAAGAACATAAGAATTGCAAAATTGGTTCCAGTTCAGAAAATGCTGTTTTCTCCCAAGTTTTATAAGATTGTCTGTGGCATTTATCACTGATATCTTAATTGGCATGTTATTTAACTGATCAAAAGGCTGCTTTGGATAGTTCTTGCCCAATGAGAGCTGTTCTTCTGAGAAAATAAAAACTGTTGAGATGTTTAAGATCAGTTATTGCTTAAAGCATGTGTACAATTGCAGCGCAGCTATTGCTTATATTGATGAATGGAGTCAAAATGGATTTCTGAAAACCTATATGGCAAAATAATTCACCACGGATAAAGAACCTTGGTAAAGCCAACAACTTTTGACAGCATCTTGCTTTTGAAAAAAAGACACATGATTTTTTAAAAAGAGAAAAAAAAATCTGCTTAATATTCTCATCTCGCATCACTGTAGTCGTCCCAGATGATGAGAGGAGTACCTCTCTGCATTTTTCAGAGGGATCTGTGATTCTCCTCCATGCCTGCAGGCAGATCTGGCTTCCTTGTAGTTGCACTGGTGTCAAATCTGCCCTGCAAGCAAGGTGGAAGTGTGGAATTGAGACTTGAAGGAGAGGACAGGTCATGCCTGTAACCAGATCACCATGATGTCTCTTTGTTTCGGTACTTGTTGATGGTGAGAAGCAGATCAGGTCCAAGAAGAGAGGAAGAGGAGGAGAAGGTATACAAAATACATAGGGAAGCTGCAAGAGTGACTAGATCTTGGGTAAGAAAGGTGTTTGGCAAAGGAAACACTCTTTCTCTATTGAGTTTGGTGGAGGAGGTTTTAGGCAAAAGCTGTGTCTTCACATGGAGAAAATCTGTGATGGCAGACACTGCTCCAATTCAGTGAGGGAAATCATGATGGGTTTCTAAAGTCAGAAGCTCATGCAGGAAAATAATTCAGACTGAAAATATGATTAAAAATGTAAATGGTGAATATAAATAATCTTTGGAAGAACTTAGCAGGAGAGGCCACTGGTCTCCTTCATGGGCATCTTCAAAGCCAGGCTTTTGGAAAGGATGGGGTCCAATCAAATCACAAAGCAGTCAGTGTGAAGTGACTTGTGCTTTACAGGGACCAGGCTGGAGGGCTACAACACTTGTCCCAGTTGTAAAAGTTGTTGCTACTTCTAAAAGGCTCTGATTCCCTATGGATGTGCCCTCCAGTGCCTCAAGATGACAGCTGTAGGTGCTTAGGGAATGCCAGGAAAATGAGCATCATGGTGGTCCCTTCCCACAAGCCAACTCAAAATGCCATCTTCTGCAGTTGCTGCTGGGGACAGAGTGCTGGGCTGGAGGGATCACTGCCCTGAGCTAGTGAGACTTTTCTTATGTTCTTGCTCAAAAAACAACACAGGAAAATGATAACAGTGCAAAGACATCTCCTCAAAACCTGTGAGACCCAAGAGAGCACGTAAAACTTAATGTACTAAGTTTGCATCCAAAGGATGCAGAAAACTGCCTGATGTCCCAGACAGGTGGCAGGTTAGATTGGCCTGGCTTCTTTCTCAGGGAAACACAAATAGCAGAGCCAGAGTATGTCCTGCATCAGCCAGCCTTGCCAGAAATCCCACTACCACTCAGAAACATGGGAGTGCAGGCAGGCTGGTAAGGTGCCTGTACAGACAATTGTGATAGCCTGAGCAGCATCTGCTCTCCTGTTCTTGGGATAAAGACTAGCGCTGATGTTGTCCCAGGCACGTTAGGTTTCCCTTATAGCTGTTGGGGAGAGAGAGAAAGAGAGAGAGCAGCATGTAGGAAGGTCACCCCCAAAAGTACCCAGTCAGAAAGTCAACAAATCTAGTTAAATCCCAAAATCTCATGTTGGGTTTGGACGGAGCAATACATCTCCCAGATTATCATCCTGCCAAGTCACACAGTGCCTGGATGCCTGAGGTTTCCCACGAGTGGTCTCCTTTCACCTTGGCAGCTTGGACTGAAAAACTGGAAAGCTTTTGCTGCTGTGGTCAGTTTTTGTGTCTGGCTGACCCTATTACCATGCAAATCTGACGCAGCCGCAGCAGCAACTCAGCTGTTAGAGCATCATAATCCCATATACATTACTGTGATGCCACTTGAGCTGCTAACTTGGCAAAATCTGGATCCTAATGGAGGTTTAGCTCATGCTTCCCGCCTGTCTGTTGCAGAATTAACCATCTTGGAAATAATGGCTGCAGTCACCAGAAATTTGCAACCAGCAATGAAATAGGATTCACCAAGCGTCCCTTGCAGGTGGTCTTGTTTCTCCTCTCTCTGGCTGCATCCATACAGCTAAAAAATGACATTAAGGACCCGCTCCATGATGTGAGGCCAGGCAGGGCAGCAGGTTCTTGCATGCCCAAGCCTGGATGAGACCAACATAAACTCAAGTTAATGGAGTTATGTTGGTCCACAGCCTCCGTGTGTGAAAGTGGAAGAAAGAACTGGATCCACACCTGCACACCAGACCACACTGCTGATCCTTTGTTTGCAAGAGAAGCTGCTTGCACAGCCAGCTGCTGTGTCTTGGTAGATGTAGGGTCCCTTGTCAAACCAGTGCTAAAAGTCCTGTGTTGAAATGCAGTCAGCAGGTGCTGTGTGGGGGTCTCTGGAGAAATAGTGGGCAGTAAAATATTTTCCAGATGGGCCATCATGAATGTGAGCTCATGCACTAAACACGAGTTAACTTCAGGTGCACTGAATGCTCACTTTCATCCTTCCCCACAGATATTGGTGGCAGACAGATGCTCCTCAGAAAGTCACAAGTACCAAGTATGATGGGCACAGATGCACACAGGGATTTGGGCACTGCAAAGGTCCCTCACCCATCCTTGAACGTGGTCTTTTTTTTGGAGAACAACAACCCTTTTTGTACACCAATCCAGAGGGATGGATGCATTTTCAGGCTGAAGATGCTCCTGTGTGCCTGTGGGATCAGGGATATCGCTCCTGCCAGCCCTGGAAGACAGCTGGGTCTCAAGAGAAGTGGATCACAGAATTGCCAGAGCCCTGAGGTTAGCAGGACTGAGGGGATGGGAGTTCCATCTCTGCTGCCCATGGATATAGTAGTGCTCCCCCAAGGCATTTAGTCAATAGTCAAACAGAAATCATCTCCAGGGATTCGGGTGGCAATAACCAGTGTAAATAGCAAAGAGCTTTATCCCATTTAAGGCTTTGATGGCGAATACTTGCACTGGTAACTTGCAGACAGAAATTTCCTGGTGTCAAGATTTGTCTAGCCACCAACTACAAATCAGGAAAAAACAAATAATAAATATCTGGATGCTCACAGTTACTTTGGGAAAAGAAAGAGAAAGAATACATTTAAGCAAATTGATTCACTCGTCCTCGAGTCTGTCTGAAAATATTCTCAAAGTGTCACTCAGCACTGCAAAAATTATCTCCTCATTTACAACCAAATGTTAAGAACTGAGGGATGCATATTCCTCCCATCCTTAAAGTTTTTTGGGGGTTGTGTAATCAGCTGTTCCAGCATTCACAATTTTCACTTATTTATCTACTCAGGCCTCCTTTTTCTTTTTTTTCTTTTTTTTTGCACAGCCTCTCTGCAGTCTGGCAGAGCCAGGATTGCAGTATTGATTTAGGAAGAGGCAGTTTTGACAATACAGTCCCAGGCTAATTCCTGCTCTGTACGAGGGCTGCTCTGTCCGCAGCAGCAGCCTCACCCCCAGCGTGGGGCTCACAATTAAAAAGAAGAAAAAAAAAAAGAAAGAAAAGCTACTTTTCTCTGTTCTGCTTTGAAGGGAAAAAGGATTACCAAGGCTAAATAAGCCATCTGAGTACTTAGCTAGCAAGTCTAAATAGCACCCTGATAGGAAGTTCTGGCAGAGAGCTAATTAAATTAACTCTCTTTGATTTATTAACAAGCAGAGCAACATCTCACACAGGATTGCCCCACGAAATGAATGTGCTTTCTGATTCCCCCAGCTGCTTCAGCTCAGTCACCTCCCAGAAAACCTGGTTGCAGGGACTCAAGTTTAATGAGACTCAATGGCTCGAGAAGGATTCCTGCCCATCAACAGAGATACGCACTGGTAATAATACCTAAAAGCATGTTTATTTTTTTTGCACTTCCCTAATTCCTTTTTAATGCCTAGGACTGTCTAATGGCTAATTCGTAATTTCCTGCTCACCGATATGCAGATGAATGACAAGCAAAAGCCTTCTGCATGTTTAATTATTCTGTTGATTTAGAAGCCACTTTTCCCTTAGTGCAAGTTTCTCTGGGTGTGTGTGCTCTCATGCATCACGTATTTCATTATTTTTAGAAGCATGCTCTGTGCCTTTTTATGCTCCCATAGTTCCAGCATCCAGTAATTACCATGTTTTGTGTCTAACAGACCTGATCCACCAGCAAGTGTAAATCAGGAAAACATTGCTGTCTCTAAATGGAGTTATTCCAAGTGACACCAGACCTGAGACCTGACCTCTCCTATTTTCAATGATGGGGAAAATGTTATTTGTGTGCTGGGACCCTTGAGAAGCAGCAGGATATAAAATTTAGAAAACTTCAGAGCAGTGAAAATCCAAATTGAAGCCTGTGAAAGCGCAGACGAGAATCTATTTATGTAGCAAGCTCTACTTCTGCTTAACCCCTGCAAGGAACTGTAACTCTCTTTGCACATTTGAATTTTCTCCCTCAGTAAAATATAGTCTGCTTAACCTATTTTTGCTACTTTCTCACAGTTTCACTGGAGGGGTTCTTCCCTATGCCTTACATGTAGCTTTGCTATGGGAGCACTCCTTTGTTAAATTAAGGCAATTAATAAATGGAGATGTTAAGCAATCAATTTTGCCTGCATATCTCCACAGCCTTACGTATGACTGGCTGTAATCACAAGATAAATGCAATGTGCTGATGTATGGTAATGTTCAATAATACATTCTCCACCAGGCTCTATTCATCAGGGAGTTTCTGGAGGGGAGGCATTTGTTATTGGCTGTCTCCGGACCTCAAGGATAACATTTCTGTCCTTTCCATTGGCCGCCCCGCTGCTGCAAGCCTCTTCCCGTCTTATTTTGATGATGAATATGAAGGCATGCTAAGCTGTGCCGGAGAGTAGCTCTCGCCGACTACACTCCCACCCCGGGCTCAAGGACTCCAGAGCTCCCTGGCTGCTTCCCCTGCCCTCTGCCAGCAGCAGCAGCAGCAGCAGCAACAACAGCAGCAGCAGCAACGCCAAAAGTTGTGATGCTTTTCTTCACCCAGTGCTTTGGGGCTGTGTTAGATCTTATTCACCTGCGGTTTCAGCACTACAAGGCAAAGAGGGTTTTCTCAGCTGCCGGGCAACTTGTCTGCGTCGTCAACCCAACACACAGCCTCAAGGTGAGTTAAAAATATATTTTCTCTTCTAACATCTCCTCGTCTTCCCCAGCACCGCCACCCGTGATTCTCCACAGGGAATGAAATTATGCTCTGGCAGCAAGGGGAGAGTGCTGTTAACACATTGCAGCCCTGGCAGAGAGCATGTTTGCATTGTCTGAATGCATGATTCTCTTTGGAGCAAGGGAGAAGCAACCCACCGCTCCTAGTGATCGTGGGAAGTCACGGCTCCCCCTCCCCGAAGTTTCCTCATCAATTTCACCCACATAATGAGCATGCATGTTGCAAGCATTCAGTAAAAATGATTGGGAAAGTTAGTTGGATGAATTAACGTCCCTTTTTTACTAGAAGGATGCTGTGTGGTCTCCCAGGCTGACACCCCAGCACAGAGGGATGCTTCCAGGCAGTGGGGAGCAGGAAGAGGGGGGGTAGCAGCAGAGGGATCTCCTCTGCTGCCGTTTGCTCTTTCAGGGGAAAAACGGCTGTTTCTGTCTCCTGAGGGGACTCTGAAGGCATTCCTCTGGCGCTGAAACTGTCCTTAAGCTGTTTGCAAGGTGAATCTATTTTAGGAGGGAGAATATATTTGCTTGAATGCAAAACTATTTATAGTCCCCATAAAAACATTTCTTTTACTTACACGGTTCTGAATTTTCACTGACAAAATGTCAACAGCTCCATCTATACCAGAGCCTTCATGTTTGTAGTAGAGAAGGAGCAGCAGGGGGAGAAAGTAATCAGAAGCTTTAATTACTTTATCACACCAGTGAATGACCAACTTTAATGAAGTGGCTTCTGTTTTGTGAGAAGTCCTTGCTGATCTGACTTGTGAGGTAGCTCTGCTATCCTGGTGCGAGCTCAGAAATTAATTTAATTCATGACAACTTATTTTTGGCTCTGCAGGAGTCCCTGTGAGGTATTTGAAGGGGTTGCAGGAAGCATCTTTCCCGAGCTCCTGGTCCCTGGGACGTCCATTGATGGGGTAAATCCCTCTTCAGAGCATCACCTCAAAAAAAGGGCATGCTTCCCACAGTCATCTTTCCCGTCTCAGGCTGTGCTCAGGAAGGAAGAGATGGTTTCTAGCAGGGTGCCGGCACCGGGAGGATTTTCCAGCAAGGCTGTGCTCTGAGCACTGGCGGCTGGGGCAGGCACTCCCAGGGGACAAACTGCTTGGGTGCAGGCTCGTGTCTCCCGGCACCAGGGTCCTCACAAGATAGGTTAAAAACACACAGCCCTGTCATCATCTGAAAGGGTCCGGTTGTCTGAATGGGTAAGAAGAACAGCAGCTTTCCTAAGTGCATGGGGAGATTTTGTAAGTGAATTCTTCTGTGCTCAACCCCTTTTATGTGACAGTCTCCTGCTACATTCATTTATCATTTCAATTATTAAAAAAAAAAAAAAAAGTGAGCAGAAGAAAGACTGTCAACACACAACAGATCCCAGCACAATTTCAGTGCCAGTGGAACTGTCTGATAAGGTCCCATAAGCCCACATGGGGGTGACTATTGCTCCACTCTTATCTAAGACTAGACCCAAGTTTATAATTTCATGTGCTGCTGTGTTGCAAGTTTGCTTCTGTAGGAGCTGCAGCTGTGCTAAACACATAGGGCATTTCATTTTACTAAAATCCCCCATGACCAAGCTCTCCACTGCTCAGACCCAAAGCCCGGCAGAGAGACGAACAATCTCAGTATTGCCTTGGCAGCATTTGAATGTAGGCATTGGAAGCAAAACTCTCTTGAAAATAAACAGGACCCTCTAGAAAGAGGTCTGGGGTGTCAGTGAAGCCCCAATAAGAATTGTCTTGACCAGGATGGGAATTGCTCCCTCGATAAGGTTGCATTGGGAACCCAATGACATAGGTGTCTCCACAGGAGCCTGTTGAGACCATTTAGACGAACAAGCTCACAAGAAACTCTCTGCTCTGATAAATCCCTCTGACTGTAGAGTAAAATGTGCTGTGCAAGTGCTCCCAAGTTACCCAGCTCACATCCAGCCACATAAATACGTTGGGCTTTAGTTCTGATATGCCTCCCAGGTGTTCAGCTTCCCTCCAGCTGTGTAAGGAATGCATCACCACTTTGTGGCAGCATCCAGAGGAGGTGTGGGGATCAGGTCCCTTTGTGCCCAGCATGACACAAACAGTTGTCCACCCATAGCAACCTGTGGGCCAACTGGAGCCAACTGGCTCTGGGCAAGCAAGGAATCTTGTCCAAAAACTGGTGTCAGAGTCAAGCCAGGTGAACCTGTTTTCAGCATGCCCATTTCTCTCCCAGGGATGCACAGGGACGCTGTGGCTTCCTGCTCTCAAAAGACATCTAAGGGACCATGAAACGTGAAAGGGGCAAACTTATTCCTCTGTGGTGGTTTACAGTGTTATGAACTACTTTAATGTTTTGTAGTCTATTATTTCTAGCTGGGTCTTTTCAGCTGTAACATTTTGTTGACAGCCCTCAAATCTATCTTAACAATTGACAAGCGGAGTGAGAACTGTATTAAGGTTCCCGGTCGATGAATACAAACCTGCTAGGAAACAAGGGCTGGGAGCAGTATCGTTTCTCTCCCTTTTCTTCAAGGCTTAAATGTTTGTGCTTACTCCAGAATTGTAAGCCCTTTGCAAGGGGATTACTTTATTCTGTATCTCCACAGCACTGGTGCAAGGGGGGGTCCTGGCTGATTGGGGCAAATGATAAATGACAGGCATCACACTCCAGTGTGATTATGCACGTTGACATCTCTCACACAGGTCAGGTCTTCAATCAGTGCCAATGCACATAACTTCATTAAAGTCAAATTGCTGCAGGACCTCTATTCTCACTCCTTCCACCCGAGGGAGTGCTCAGCAATGGTAGTGGGATTCAGCCCACACAGGAGGATCTGTGGCTGGTGATCATGTGTGTGTGTCAGAGATTTGGCATCGTGGAAAGCAGTCAGCAGCAGAGCACAGGGGAGAGCTGGTACCCTCCAGGGAAGATTGCACCAGCTTCTGCTGTCACAGAGCTGTAGCCAGACTGAAGGGGCTCTCCTGTAAAGTTATGCCAGAACACAGTCTTCATCATCACAGCCTGGACCTCTGACAATGACCAGAGCCTGTCACTTTCCTCTTCTTTTAGGAGAGATCCAGAGGTTGATAGTGAAGCACACACTTAGACAGAAACCCATGTATTTCTTTCCACTGAAAGGCTCATTAACAGGGAAGGCTGATGAACATTTCCGTGTTTCTTAAAGGGCAAGATGATAAAAGTGTCAGCACAAACACCTCTATGGATCTGCTGCTATTTTCCCTGCACATGACAGGCTGACATGGGTGGCTCTAAGAAGGAAAGACAATTTTGCAACTGTCCCACTTGGTTTTGTCATTTTGGCAGGAGTATGAATGGAAGGAGGTGTTTGTTTTGGCACCTTTGTCCTTCTTTCCCCTTTCTGCTCTTTGTCCTCCCACAAAGCTTTCCCAGACAAAGCAGCAGCGTCTTCCAGTGCTGTGCTGTGCTGGGATCAAAATTCACTTGCCAAGCAGAGAAAACCACTTATTTACCACACTTTCTACAGGTCACCTTTGTCCTCAGTCATATTATATCTATTACCTTGTAACCTGTCTTCCTTCAAGCATGTGGTTGACCTGACATCTTCCCTTGGAGAGGCGCAGCCAGGCAACAGAGCTCTCCAGCCAAGTCGCTGCTCCCTCCAAAGCCATAAGGATTAAAGGAGCAATACTCATGCTGGTGGCTGCGCGTCTCAGCATGCAGAGAAAGTTTTAAGGTGATCCATGTGCATGAAAGAAGTGGGCAAGGTTTTCTGGTCCTGCACAAGTGAGGCTCAGTGAATTCCTGTACATTTTCCCCCAGTTAATAGCAATTCTCCCCAGAATTGCAAACTGGGAAGAAGGTGAAGTGGGGGGGGGGGGGGGGGAGAGGAGGGTATCCTCACTCCTTAGCATCAGTCCCTGTCCCAGTAACCAGCCTCACACAGCAGGGGACTGCAGCGCAATCACATCCCCAGACAGATGCTGATGCTTCATGAGATGCTACATATGGCTGGGTGAAACAGATCTTCCTCATTAAAGGAGTTACTAGTTTTTTACACACAACTTTAAAATCTTTGGGGAGTGTGAAAACTGTTCTTGTAAATAGTAAAAAAGTGCATTTACAATATTCTTGTAAAAACCACCAATCTCCACCTCTGTAGGGCTTCAAGGAACTTGTCTAGTTACAAAAAAAGTACATTCAAACAAGGTCATAAAATAGTTCAATCTTATATTCTAGAAGGGTTGTAACACAGTTTATGGGTCCAAACTGTCTTTCAGCTAATTTTTAAAGCAACAAGCAAATCTGCTCTGACTTAGGGAAGGGATTTGTATCCTGTTATAACAGTTTGGCTCTGCATGCAGTGGCCAGCCAAATAGCATTGTAATCCACTTTATCCCCAGGAGGATTAAAGTGCTCTGGTGCATTAGACCCCCATGAGATCTATTTATTTGGTGGAAGGGAGAAGAGTGACTCTGAAACCTGCTGCTAACAACCCCCAGATGTCCTGTGTCACTGTCTCAGCCCAGACAACCACAAATCTCCCATGCAGGGCTGTGATTTGGGGACAAAGTGGCATTTGTCCAGCAGGATTGTGACAGCTACGGTGAGAGGATCTGTGAAACGCTCTTCTGCCTGCAAACCCAGGCTCCTGGTAAGGTGCCTGTTTCCCATCCCAGCTGTGGGCCAGGGCTGTGTGAGCACAGGGCACCTCAGATTTTAAATCCTTTTTAGGGATGTGGATAGCAGCAGGCAGTGCTTTGTCACCCCTCCTTCAGCCCTGCTTCTGTTTGAAGGGATTCCAGTTGACCCTGAGCACCCTGGAAGTCTCGGTCTGTCCTGAGGTGTGAGTTTGAGGGTGCCCTGCAGAGGGGAGGCACAGCACGCTCCAGCAGCTCTCCCCGAGGTCTCTCCATTCCCTGCTGCTTCCTGGTGCCATGAAGCCCTCTCTCCAGTGAGCCATTAACCTTAAGGCTGCAGACCCATGGACCACGGCCAAGGGCAGCACGGGCTGCACTCCCAGCACTGCAAAGCAGGACAGCTCTGAGCTTCTGCGTGGTCTCACAGAATAACAATTACGGTGCCTCCTTGGGAGAGGGAGGGAAAGAGCCCCCACCTCAGAAATCTCTGTTTTAGTAGGCTCTGGCTTCCTTCTCCTCAACTCCCAGCCCATATCCACTGTGGAAAATTAATTACCTCTGTTAACTGGTCCTGCCTCTTATGCTACAGCTCTGGAGGTGGGATGGAGTTGGCAAGTGCTGAGTCCTTTCCTACCCACATTTGATTTTGAGAGTGAATTTGAGGCAATAGCACAAGGAGTAATGCTGAAGGAGGATCGATTTAGATTAGATATAACAAATAAGGTTTTTTATGATAAGGATAGTGAAACACTGGCAGTTTTCCCAGAGAGGTGGTGGATGCCCTGTACCTGGGAACATTCAAGGTCAGGTTGGACAGGACTCTCAGCAGCCTGATCTCGTTGAAGATGTCCCTACTCATTGCAGTGGTGTTGAACTAGATGACCTTTAAAAAGTCCCTTCCAACTCAAACTATTCTAGGATTCTCTGATTCTGTATTAAATCTGACCTGGTTGCAGGACATTTGAAGTCAGATGTTATCAATAGAAGACAGTGCTGTTATTTTAATATTAGAGAAATGCCTCTCCCTTTGACAGGGTGTTTGACAGCAGGATGAGGAGTGGCCATCAGACACTACCACACATTGCTTTGTAATCCACCCACTCTGATATGGCTCAGTATATTAGGAATTTCTCAGTGCAGCCCTTCAAGTTAGACATAATAGCCCAGGTAAACCTCTCTGGAGAAATACTGTCCCAAAGGGATTGCTGTGACTAACACAGACAGTGCAGAGGAAAAGGGGTGTTTTAATATAGCCCTTGATTACATTAAATCAGTGGCAAGGCCTCAGTCTGCTTCCCAGCAGATGGAAATCACACTGAATATGGTGCTGCAAGTCTCACTGAATATGGTACAAGTCTCAGGTGCTGAAATTACCTAGGTCAGGTTCCCATGAATTTTGCCTCAAAGTCAGAAATTACAGAGAGTATAATTTTTGTTTAACCCTTAGGGTTCTCACCTGGTACCAAAGAACTCCCAGCATATGTAGCTGGGTGACACTTAAAATGTTCTTTTTTTTTTTCTTTTCTCAGAAACAATCTGAGAAGTAATTAAAGTAATTCAAGAAATTGAGTTTAAAGTAATCCAAGAAATCTTAAGTAATCCAAGAAATTGAGTTCAAAGAAAGTACATTGGATCCCAAGAGCTTTGGTAAAATGAGGGAGAGGAGCTGCTGTTTCTGTGCCCTGCCTTCCTGGGACTTTGGTGCTCCCTATATTGTATAAAAGCCCATAATTCTTGTTCTGCCTGGCTCAGAGTTGAGATTTGGTGTCTCTTTTGGCACCTCCAAAGTCTCCCCCTCACAACAGGCAATTGGCATCCCTCAACTGAATGCACAAGAGAGAAAAACTCAATCCTGCAGTAATTTCACAGGGTGGCAGTGGGGGGAAGACCATCTTTATGCAGCTTTACTGGGAACTGGGTGAGGAAGTGAGGAGCAAAGGAGGGCACAGCCATGTTCTTCTGGCTGCATGAGGTTGGAGTGTTGAGGTCTGCTGCTCCTCTGGCACGGTGGGAGCAACGACCATGGGAGCAACGACCACGATGGGATGCCCTTGGCACCTCCTGCGGCATTGCCACTGGCACATGGTGCAGCATGGTACAGAGCCATGGCTCTCTTTGGAGCCCCTAGAGATGGGTGCCATGCAGCACAAGAGCCACAAAAAAGGAGGCAATTCCTTTAGAGAGCTGAACAAGATTTAGGCAATACAATGGGCCTACTTTTGCTGTGATTTTTTGCAACAGAATTGAGCAGATCTGAGCCACTTAAACTTCTGATGAAACTGGGGAAGCCACTTGGCTCTAGCTGAACACGACAGCAACTTTCCAGCCCACCTCTGTATGCATGTGGTGTATTTGGAAATAAAAAGCACGGATGTTCAGATATTAAACACTTTATCACACTACATTACTTTTCTTTCTTTCTTTCCATAGCTTGCCTCTTTTTGTTAAGTATCTTTTCTTCCCTGCTATTGCTCCTTTTCATGCTGCCCATTCCCTGCTGTATCAAAGTCTTAAAGCAAAAGATTCTCCTCATCTGTCATTCAATAACCTAATTTGGGGCTTTTCTTGCTCCTGCTGAAAGGAAAGCATCACTAACTTCACTGCAACTTTGGATGTCTTATTTTCCTGTAAGCTCTTTCAGAAGAAATCACAATCATTCAATCCTTGATGCCACCAGTGTCCCTACTGACAGATGAAGTCTCATTTTAACATGATCATGGGCAGAGGAGAGCTACAAAAAGATGAGGAGAGCTACAAAAAGCAGTGAAATATTGTGTCACCAGCCGTGGATGCAGCTGGCAAGGGAGCCAAGGGCTTTACATGCCTGAAAAACTTAATTGCCATCATGCACTAGATGGGGGCTTGATCAAGCAGGTGCAGCTGAAGGAGCCACAGCACTTGTTGTCCGCCCAGCATGGTGAGCCATGGAAATGATCCCACCAGTTCTCAGAAGAGAATATCTTCCCTCTGCTTTGGTGTGGCAAAGCAAATCCACTTTCAGCCGGGATTTAAGCTGGCAGTTCTATGAGTGCACTGCCAAAGTGCACCAAAGCACACATCCCTTCTGCTTCCATGCTGCAAGGGCAAGCAGCTGGGCAGGGCAGTGGCTCAGCTGTGTTTCAGAACCTCACACAATGCTCTTGCCCCTCGGGATTATGGAGGGCTGTGCTGGATGGAAAAATTTCACTTGTGCATGGAGACTTCCTGAAAATTGCTCTGGGTGACCTGCTGCTAATAACCACCTGCAGTACTCCTGTTCAGCTCTCCCACAGCATTCTCCAAAGAGGGAAGAGCATCTTGGCACTCCCAATAGATTTCCTGACACCTGTGCAGTGTATGATTAGAAGTACTTTTATTTATTTAGAGGCATTTCTGAGCATCTTATACAACATTAATGGATTTATCTTTAGCTCTCCCCTTTCGTCTCAGCAATACCGTGACAGTGTCACTGAAGGAGAACAGCAGAGAGCTCTGAGTACTTTGTGGGTTTATTTTGGTGTCCTTTTTTTAAAAGACAGAAATGTTTGAAACAACTTTGGGAAGAAATTAACCACCTATTTCCATACCAGATGCGGTGCTTTCAGTTCTAGTATTTTCTTCCAGAGCAATTTCATTCTGAATTAGTCCAAACTGAAACTCTTTTTCACTTCCAGATTGGCCTCCCCAGTAAAATATAAATCAATTGAACAGCTTTAGTATTTCACAAATGGAAATATTAGGCTTCAGAGTAGCTGATGAAGTGCCCATCAGCCCTTAGTAAATGCATAGCTGAGAAGAGACACAGGTCCTTGTGATGTTTTAAACAAAAGATCACACACTCTTTCACATCAAATGCCAGCTGAAATGTAAAGAGAAACAGAGAAATGGAGCATAAATAAGACAAAAAAATTGGTAACATCTCCTTGTACAGAACACAAATTCTACAGATGAGCAAGCAGGCTACAGAGCAGAAAACTACATCAGCAGAGGATGAAAATGTTCTTCCACTCTTTGGAAGCACCACGTGGAAAATAGGCAAAGTAATAAGCATAAAAATTGAGTAAATGGCCACCACATGGGGATTACATAGGGCAGCTGGGATGGCTACAGTCACCCTCAGGATTTGCGAAAATGAGAGGCTGAAATGGGAACAGCAGGATGGTGGCAAGTGGGGTGAACATGGCAGTATCCCAGCATCAGCAGGAGCACTCAGGGGCTTAGTCAAGCACATGCACAGGTAGAAAAATATGAATGTTTTGCATGATCAGACATTTACTCAGACATACTTATTTTGAAAATTATCAAATTTGATCCAGCAAAAGACTGTATGAAAAACCTGCTGGAGTTCAGCAGACTTAGCCACCTCTTTTGAGGGGTACAGGGCAGACTGAAGGCATCCTCCTCCTTAGTAGGGATGCCTGAGTGCTGCATTGCAATATCTGAGGACACCTGGTTGGACACATGGATGTGCTATCTCTGCTGGTTGGACTCCCCTGGCATGAAAAGACACACCATAGGGGAGCCAGGCTTTGCTTGTGGGGCAGTACTGTGAGTTCCCTGCTTTTTCTGCCTGAAAGCTGAAGTTCTCTCTGTGGTGCAACATCCTTAGGAGTCTAGGATCAGTGAGATTCTTCATTCTCAAAGAAAGACTGTTTTTCTTGCCACCAGCAATCAAAGAAGTTGGAAGATTAGCTTGGGATGGGTACGTAATTTTTGTCTAGCTGGAGTTAAATTAAATGAACCCCATTGATACCCTACAGTTCCTTTGACACATGCAAAAGAAAAACCAAGCAGGACAGTTGTCTCCTTATGACAAATCCAGGAATTTGGGCACAGTACCACCAAATATTATATTCGCTATTTAACACAGGTTCAGGTAAGACAATTTTCTTTCCACTACAGAAAAGAAAGCTTTTAGGGAGATTCAGATATAGCAAAAAAAAGGCCTGGCAACATAACTGCAGGCTGAGAGCTTTCAATTTATTTCTACTAGAAGGAACTCATAATCAGAAAAAAAAGTAGGGAATTACTTTTTGGACTAGTTGACAACAGAGAATTTCAGGCAAAGTGAGTGAATAAGGCAGGGATTTTGATAACATTGCCAGGTAAGACAGAGGGACAAAAGGCACCTGCCTGGTAGATAAGCTGAACATGAGCCTGCAGTGTACCCTTCGGGCAAAGACCAGCCTCATCCTGGGCTGCACAGGCAGGACTGCAAACCAGCTGCAGTGCAACTTGTGAGATCACATCCAGACTGCTGAGTCCCTCTGGGGTTTCCTACCCCCAAAAAGGTACTGGCACAGAGGAGTGAGCCCAGTGAGGGGTACCAAGCTGGTCAGGAGGCTGGAGCACAGGATGGACAAGGCGAGGCTGAGGGCTGTGCCAGCTCAGCCTGGGAAGGTAATTGTGGTCTACAATTAACTAATGGGATTGGATAGAGAAAACAGAGCTGGACTCCTCCCACTAATGCACACTGTAAGGACAGCAAGGACCAGATATAAACCAAAACAAGGGCTATTTCAACTAGTTATGGGGCCAAAATTCCTTTCCATGGGAGTGGTGAGGCACTAGCACATGCTGCCCAGAGAGGCTCTGCCATATTTGTTGTTAGAGATGAGATCTTGATGAGACTTTGAGCAACCTGACCTATTTTTGCAGTTGGCTGTCCTTTGATCAGAAGTTGGAAAACTCAATGCCCAGAGGTCCTTTCCACCTGAATTTTTCTGACCTTGCAATACTGCATAAAACCAGAATTTGGTATGAACAGGGAGGTGCAGCAGTGTAAGGGTGTCAAGAGCAATCCTTGAATGTTTGCCACAACAAAGTAATATCAGAAAAATATATCTGAAAAGAATGAAAAATACAGACAGAAGGTCATGTGGGACACACTCAAGAATCCAAGGATCAGCACAGGAGACTGACACCAGTGGAAAAGTATGGAGCTATGCCAGTGGCATGAGTATCTGGTAATTTAAACTCATCACAAATGGAAATCCTCATGGTAGTCCAAAGCCCAGAGACATTACCAGCTAATTAAATCAGTCTGGATTGGAAAGGAGGTCACTGTGGCAGATGAGGGATGGCAAAAGAGAGAGCAAGACAGACTCCAAAATAAGCTTTGGGATAACCACCCTTATTGGTAATTACAAGCAATATTACATAAACTCTGAAGGTGAGAAGACAGATTGTTCAACATCTATCAGAAAACACTTTGTACCACGGCATAAGTGTAAACATGTTCTTAAAGAGTGCTGAGTGGGGAAAATAATACTGAGCAAGTCACATGGAGAATATAATCCACTTGGACAAATCTTCCTCTCATTCTCCTTGTGGGATGCCTTCCAGCAGAAAAAAAAATTCCTGGGCTTATTCAATTAACTGCTTCATGATTAGTTTCCCCCTATGGCAGGATCCCTGATGCTTCAGGACCACTTTTGGATGTGCAAGCTGTGTTAATTAGCTGTGCAAAGGGGCACAAAGCAGAGAGGTTACTTAGGTAGTGTCATTTCTGTTCCCTGCCTGGATTCTGGCTCGGCTCGCAGTCTCAGTGGAGTCTGTTTCTATTTGTCTTTTATCACTGAAAGCCAGAGGTGTGGCATGGATTTTTGTGACTTAGGATAAGACAGCATCACAAGTGAGGTGAGGAAATGCTAACTTGTTTAGCCTTTTTAGGCTAGCTCATGTTTTGCAGTATGGAAGTCTGTAGGTGACCTATGTTTTGTTGGGGGAGTTTTGTTGGAGTAAAATATTGCCATTCCCTATGGCTTGGTTGGCCCTTTAGAGGCTTTTATAGCCCTGGTGTAGCAGCAGCAGAGGGGGAAACAAAGCTTGGTCCTCACAACACCCCAACTCATTTCAGAGGCTTTTGTAGGTTTATTGAAATAGTTTGCATTTGTATGTCAGACTAGAGAGACAGCTGAAATGCAGACACGTGTTCTCCTTTGCTGCCTTGGCAGTGGCTGTGTTGGAGCTGGAACCAGGAATGTCCTAGGCCACCACAGCAAGCTTCACCATAAGGTATCTGACAGGAGCCCAAGATACAGGTCCTTCAAAAATGTTTTGTTTCAGGTTTGTTGGCTTTGGAGATACGTTCACATCTTATTTTCTCTCCTCACATTCCTACAACATAATTGTGATGTGGTGAGGGTCTTGTCTGTCTCATTCAGTTTCCTCTCTGCCAGCACTCTGGCAAATTTTGGGGATGCCTTTACCCCAGTTGAGTCAAGCAGTGTCCCATATAAATATTTCCCTCAAGACATTAACCCAGGTTTAAACTTCTCATTATTTGAGAGAAGTGAGTGTCTGAAAATACAAGTTTTTCACAGCCACATGCCAACCTCAGCAGAGTGCAAACTCAAAGAAGGCAGCAATGCAGCAGGAACACATTCCTTCTAAATAGACACGTGTCTACCTGCAGACAATTCATGCTATGCTCAGGTCAAGATTTAAACTGCATCAGGAAAACAGATGAAAATGCTTGCAGTAGTTCACCATCACTTCTTCTGGTTCCCCCCATACAGCCATACTGGAATCCTTTGTCCAATTACAATTCCTGCCTGGAATCTCAAGGGTCTAAATCACAAGGGAAATTATATAGCTTAAAGAGAAAATGAAACTTTTGCTGAGTTTCTTCTGCCATAGAAAATATTTTTTAAAAGATACTCAAAAATATAAAAGTCATGAATGGTTGCACAAATATAACCACTGATTTGTAAATAACTGGTTATAAAGACTGAATTTTGTCTCAGGCTGTTGGTAAAAGATGAAGGCTCTATCAGAAAACAGATCTGAAAGCAGCTTAATCTCCAGAAGCTTCACAAGGCAATTGAGATAAGTTACACTTACAGCTAAACATGAGCTTACTGGTATCTCTTAATAATTCTTAGACTTTTAATTTTTTTTTTTTAATAATAAACCAGTGATCAGAAAAGAGCATCCCAGTTCCCAGATAAATCCAGGCTGTATCTGGGTATTTTGCTTATTTGCTGCTTTAACTAAAGCAACTTGAATTTGCCAGAGGCCAATGAACAGCCGGTAGCAAGAGAACTCAGTCTGATGAAGCAGATGTTGGGAAAGGGAAAACCTTTTCATTACTCACTCATAGGGAAAATCTGCCAAAAGCAGCCTTTCAGCATTTTTTGTAATAGTAACTTTTGCATCTTGGCTTTTAGAAGAAACTTGCAGATGAAGTAGCTTCTGAGTTATTTTTTGTGGAAAAGGATGTTCGGGCTCTCTACAGGCAAGTCACGTAGTGGGTTGCAGACTCCTCCAGTCCTGGATGACCCATAATTACAGCTCAGGTGCTCCAGGAAGACCTGTGCCACCTGATACTTGCAGCTAGCTGAGTGTTAAAAGCTGAGCAAGAATCTCCCCCAGCCCTTTGCAGCCAAGAAGATCAACAACTTAGGTCTGTTTTTGTGGATAATTTGTTTCCCTGATGGGGAAAACACTACATCTTTGTGGGCATCACCAAGATTTCCCCAAGACTCATCTGTCTGTTCCCGAGTTCATGGCAAAATCAGCCTGAGCTCCCTGGAGAGCCCTCAGGGATGAGGGGCCCAGTGTTCTGAGCGCAGGTTACAGGGAACTGTGACAGAGAGTTTGCTGTGCTTTCCTCTATACCCAAAGCTGCCTTTCCCCTCCATGTACAAACAGAGCCTTTGGGTATACCAACAGCCCGGGCAGGCTGTCTGTCTCCTGCCCCTCTAAGTCTTGGAGCTGGGGTACAAGAATGGATGGAGCAGAGACGCAGCAGAGACTGAGCCTAGGGGACAAATAGATGCATCAGGCGAGGGCTGTGCCTGAACTAATAAGCCCTGCACAGGAGACAGAATGTGTTCCACACAGCATCCTGCCAAGGCCTTGTGGTCCATCTGCCTCCAAACCTGACAGTAGCACTCCATCATGCTGCTGGATCTGTGAGAGCCATCATCTAGCTGGGATTCTCTGCAGGAGTTCATGCCTTTGGTTTGTCTCTCTGTAAATTAGGTGAGGGACAATATTCCTTGACATCTCTTAAGTGGTTTGGGGTGGAAGCCAAAATAGCTAAATCTTCTGATGTAGGTTAACCTCCTGTATGCATGCAAAGGACTCATCTGCAAAACTGATTCTGTTGCCATAAGTACTGAGAAGTTGCTAATCTTTTTGGTGTCAGTAAGGCCAAAGGATACGCTCTACTGATCTCACCACTGTAAATAGGTAAGAAACAAAACGAGAATGCTGAAGCTTAACTGTAGCCATCTAAGTTTACAATTTTTTTTTTACCTTAATCCCTTAATGATGATTACAATGTAAGTAGAAAATATAAAGCATTTTAGGAGCATTAAGTAATACTTAGAGGGCTCATTAATCCACAGTTAATATGCAGCCACCACTGAGAAGGAGTGAAGCAATCATCCCACCTCAGCATTGCGCAGTATGGCATCGCCGCCCAGCTTCAGGAGGGAGGCAGAGGATGCCCCCTCAGCCTGGCACCATGAGAGGAGGCAGAGCTGGACCTAAAATGATGGTCTGAAGTAGACACCACAAGGCATGCACAGCCCCCTAACGTCCCTTGTCACTGTGCGTTGAAATTTGGGGGCAGATCTGTGGCAACATCTTGACTTTTTCCCTAACAAAGACAGCAAAGTTGGCACTTTTTTTCAGCTTCCAACCTGAGTAAAATTGAGCCACTTAGTTTGAGGTTGAAGGTAGTGCTCTGGAAAAGTGTGTCAGTGCAGCAGCCTCTGTGTTTTTCCCTGGTGAAGGCAAGACCCCAGGGAGATCTTCCTTTGTCCTGCAGGGAACTTAATTTTCCTGATACCTGTCACTGTAGCAAATGAGTAGTGAGGCTGTCACAGTTCCATATGATATTTTTTCATGCATTACCTTCACTTTCAGTGTGCAAGGTAAGGCTAAGGCCGACTGGGATGCAATACAGTGTCATGGCCAAATCTCCAAATGGGAGGTAGTTTCCCTAGTTGTAAAGCAAAGAGAGGAGTAAGAGTAGGAAGCCTTTTGATTTGGTGGGTTTACCCCTCAAACATTGTCCCTAAGGGGAAGAAGGAAATAAATTTTTGTGCTCAAGGGGTAAATCCTTCTCTGCACAAAAACAGCAGGGGTACAGGGCCTTCTGATGTCTCAAGCCTGCATCTGTGCTCTGCGGCTCACACACGGGTTCTACCCTGGTGGGAAGCGACCTGTGGTGTTCTGCAGGATTAGCAACCACCCCAGACTTCGTGGCCAGGGAACAGGGAGTGTGGGCAGGTCAGCTCCAAAATATGACACCTTGCTGCAGATCAACCCCTTCCTTCCTGCTCTGTGCTGCCCTTGTTGCTGATGTGGGTGTGTCTTCTGTGCCTACACTAATCCAGGAGCTATGCGCAGGGGACCAATAAACGTCATACGCCTTTATGTGGTGCTCCTGATTTCCCAGAAGTTTTATCTAACCATAATCTATTGATGTTATTTAATTACCAGAAAGCAGCTGCCTTATAGCATCCAAAATGTATCTATTTGCCTTAATTTTGCACTATGGTAATTAACTACCAACAAATGATTTAAAACATATTTACAGAGGGAAATGTCAGAGATGCATTATTTTTTCAGGCCCAGTAAATGCACTCACAATAACCAATTTGGTATTTAATTAACTCACTTATGAGCTCACCTATGAGAAATATTATTTCAGAGAACATGTTGGCTGTGATGCTTAAGGAGGCTCTCAGAGGGAGAATGCACCAGCTGCAGGTCAGCAACAATTTTTTTCCTTTATTATGTTGAGGCATTTTGCTGTTTGTATGGGCTTAATGTAGTCATTTCAAAGTTAAACTATTAAACGTACAGAAAATCAATATGTGATAGAACAATGTTCATTAAGCAAATCATAAATCAACTCTTCTGTTGAGCAGGAACCCAAATCTTTCAGAAAGCTGCTGGCCCATCATGATTGAAGGAGAGGAGACTGTTGCCATGAACAGCACATTTCTGTTAAGAGACCTGGGTTCAGTAATACATACACACTGACAGATATTAACTAGGAAGGGAATTTACACCCTTCAGAACCTAGCAACAGTGGGGTCCTTCTAGTGTTCCCTCTGCTGTAACTCCCCGGACAAGATGGAAATTGTACAAAATTAAATGGCTCTTCCATTTCTTCTCCTGTTTGAAACTTTGCTGACATAGCACAGGGCGAAGATTTGATGAGGGTATAGTGAAATTTTCTTTCCTCACAGACATAAATTCATGTCCTTTAAAGCTAGAAGAGGTTCATATAGCAACCTACCCAGGGTAGCTGCACAAATCCAAAACCAAGATCCTTCCTCAGGAGATTTGGGCTGTAACTTCAGCTCCCAGATGTCTTTTAGAAAGTCCCCTGATTTTGACACAATGACTTTAGTCAATAGAGATCACATGTCTATGGGCAAAATATGATATTTTTAGAAATGGTACTGTCAGGAGGAAAAAAAAGGCTACATTTGATTACCTTGGAAGGGTTTGGGAAAGCTGGAAAGAGTTGTTTGGTGTTTTCTTTTTCCTGAATGCTAACAATATAGCAGCAAAGTTTGTATCAATTAGGTATAGCTTTGCAATAGGCTTACATTCCCTCAGTGTTTACTCCATCAGCCTGCTCCCTCCACAGCCCATTTTCCCTGTGCTCTTCTCTCTACCCACTTTTGCAGGTGCAGTTACAGCTCATCTTGACTGCTGGATCAGCTCTTTCTGCCCTCTGAGGCTTTGTGAAAGTCACCCCAGCTTGCAAACCTCCTGACTGATGCTTCAGCACTCACTCTGTAAAAGCTGGCAACGTCTGTACATACCACTTACCCCACAGGCAGAGTCCCACTCTCCCCACTGCTTTCCCACAGGCAGCTGCAGCATTCTGCCCCTGCCCCATTTCACCAGATTGCTCCTTTGCTTTTCCCCTAGCCACCTTCTGACCCATCCAGCTGGCTTCCTCATCCAGGAGAGGGCAGAGAACACTCTCCCTGCAGAGCATCTCCTCCTGCAGGTTCTTGAAGCAGCCCTGGTTACCCCATATCACAGGGATCAGCTGTGGGCTTTCTGTTGCCTTCACCCTGGCCTTACCAGCCTGGCAAAATTAAAATGCCTTAATGCTACTTCTGTTCTAATTAAGTATTGAAGCTCCTGTTTTAGGGGACTGGGACTAGATATTTTGGTTTTGTTGGGGTTTTTTTGGTTTGGTTTGGAGTTTTTTGTGGGTTTTTTTGTTTGGTTTTTTTTTGTTGTTGTTGTTTGTTTGTTTTTTGTTTTTTTGTTTTTTTGGTTTTTTTTTACCTGCAGCACAGAGTCCATGGCTCATTGGTCTGGAAAATACTATACTTGTCTTTGGAAAACAGTCAGGCTTCCATAAAATGTCCCTCAAGTAGAAACTCCCAGTTGGCTTATAAATGTTGTCACCTGCATTTTAGAGCTGGAAAAGCCAAGGCCTTCCTTAGGTTAAAGCAAGATCTGCAACATAGAAAAGAGAAAATTCCAGTCTCGTCTATTTTCATTAAGATGTTCTCTGTAATTTTGTGGAATGAGAGATGAAACCTCTTCTGAAGTCAGGGAAAGTCTCATGGGCTCAGCACTTAGAGGTTCACACCTCCCATTAGCTGAAAGAAGGGACTTTTTTTGAAGCTGATCAAAATACATTTGATGTTGAAGTTACAGAAAGCCATTAATTATCCTAGTTTTGGAGATAATCAATCCAGGCACCTGTTACATACAACAAACAGCAATACTGTGCTTAAAAAAAAAAAAGAAAAAACATAAATGTAAGCTGATAGCATTTATAGTTAGGAAAAGGTGTCCTTTGAAGGACAAACACTATTCCTTAGCTCAGCCGGAAGTCCATGGGTTTTGTAAGAACATCTCAGCTCCTAGTAGGGCTGTTTTGCTAGCCCAAGAAGTCTACAAAATAAATTTAAGAAAGTTACTTTCAAGTCTGTGCTGCATCATCTCAAGATTGTACTAAACTTGTTATACAGATAGAAAAAAATGAAGACACTGTTGAGTGCCTGAGGGCAGAAGTACAAATTTCACGCAAGATGTCTCTGTTTGTCCCCAAGGGCAGTGCTTGGGCAATGCCTGTGGGATGCTGCCTTCCAGCTGTGCCTCTGCTGGTGCTGGTCATGCAGGGGAGACCTACAGCAAATGCCTTCTGCTGATTATTTAAGAGGAAGAGAGAAGTTTTGATTGAATTAAGTCTGTGGTAGAATTTACTTAGGATTAAATGGCAGCTAAGTTTTATGTTCCTTTTGAACAACTGGAAAAAACATTGTGTTCATTTCATTTATCCACCTTTGAATAAGAAATGGAGAGTGGAGAGTCCAAGTGGGAGATGGTTTCAGTGCCAAAATGTAGGGACTGGTTTTGTTCTCTTCCCTGTGGGTGGGCAGGTAACAATCTCAAGGCATGAAAGGGGTATGGCAGCAGCTCTGGAGCTCAGCCTGCCTCTTTGGCCATTCTGTAGACTGAGCTCCCTAGAGAGAAGCAGAGTAATTGTCCTGGTAGTAGACAAATCTGCATTTTTCTCATCACCCGAATTCACAGAAAAACTGATGATAATGCAAGGCTTCTAGTTTTCTCCTGTCTTTTTCTTGCTCTTAGTATAGCCAAGTGGTCTGCTGTTAATGGACATCCATCAAACTGCTTGAGACAGCATGTTCAGCACTGAGAGCAGGAAATAATCATTTCAGGGCCACTGCTAAGAAAACCTGTTGAAGTGTCTTGGGGCAGAGTGAAAATCTAGTACTTGGGGATTAATTATCTGGAATTTAATGAGGCCAAAAGCTAGGTAGCAATTAAATGTCTGTAGACGGAGAGAGTAGTTTCATAAAAGACTTCAGTGGTGAGGCTGGATTTTTAAAAGGTTTTGCTCTCCCATCTCAGGCTGTCACCAATATTACTGGCTTTAAGGATATGCTGTGAACCAGGCTGCTGAAGGGATCTGCATTGCAAGCTCTTTTGGGGGATTATATGTGAGGTGTGACATTTCAAAATTAGCCTCAGGTTTCTGCCAAATTGGAGGAAAGAAGGAGATGTGTTTGTGTGTGTGCGTGCAGCACATATGCCTTCACACACATCCACACAAATGCATTGCAAAAGTGATGTTTGCACAGTATCAACATCTAAGATTGGTGGGTTATGTGTAAATAAAAGAGGCATGGGAAGTAACCTCTTTCCTGAAGCTAAATACAAATGACTTTTTCAGCTGGATAGGGTTAACTCCCACCATAGCTATTTCACCTTGGAGAGACATAGCTAGGGTGGTGCAAAAAGAACCAGAGAGTGAGCTGATTGTTCAGGTGTGTGCATGAGCAGGAGTTTTGTTTTTGTATGCACACATATGCATAAAAGGAGGGTGTTTTTTTAACGGTAAATTATACTTTGATAAGTCAGCAGGAAGTCCTATTTTCTTTCTAATTTAAGTTAAGCCATGATCATGCTGCTGTACTCAGCATTGGTGAAGCTGCACCTCGAATTCTGTGTCCAGTTCTGGGCCCCTCACTACAAGGAAAACTTTGAGGGGCTGGAGATTATGCAGAGAAGGGCAACAGAGCTGGGGAAGGGTCTGGAGCCCAAGTCTGATGAGGAGCAGCTGAGGAAGCTGGGGGTGTTTAGTCTGGAGGAAAGGAGGCTCAGGGGCACCTTATTGCTCTCTACAACTGCCTGAAAGGAGGGTGGAGACAGATGGGGGTCAGTCTCAAGACAGAACAAGACGAAATGGCTTCAAGTTGTGCCAGGGGAGGTTTAGATTGGATAGTAGGCAAAATGTCTGCCCTAAAAGCAGCCTGTTGCAATGCCCTTCAAGCATTGGCAAAGCTCTAATTTCAAGCACTGGAAAAGGCTGCCCAGGGAAGTGGTTGGGTCACCATCTCTGGAGGTATTTAAAAGAGATGTAGATGTGCATGTGCTTTCATGGTAGTCTTGACAGTGCTGGGTTAACGGCTGGACTCGATGTTCTTAAAAGTATTTTCTAATTTAAACAATGTTGTGCTTCTAAGAAATATGTGCACAGTTCCCATCTACTGCTTTTAAGAAAAACATGTTGCACAGTAAAACTCTTGACCACTGTATGACCTACCATACAGGTGTCTATGTGATGTTAGCCAAAATCCAGTCCTATTCTGTTTCATCCAGTCCAGTTTTTCTGCAGAGTTCACGTTTCCCTCTGAGTGCAATAACAATATCACTTCAGTTATTGCTGTTGGAGCGAGCAGATCAGACACGCTCCCTGGCATCTCCATACGACATATTAATTCTGTTTATGTAAAATATTACTGCAATTACTGCATCAAACAAGATGCAGACAACAGGATTAGAACACTATGGCATGACACATATAATATGAAATTATAGACACATTACCTGACTAGGTATGTGTGTATATATTAATTTGCATATGGGACCTAGGAAAAGATTCGCAGCATCAAAGATCATTTTATTTTTTAAATCAGGAATCAGAATACAGCCACTCTGGGCTTGAGCAGAGCCCTTTCTTGCCACTTATAAAAAGACTGATGGTTTTCTTACAGCCATGGACCAGCTCTCCATCACATATTTTGTTTTGTAAAGCTGTAATGAGATCAGACATAGCTCAGCTTTCCTTAACTCTCTGCGGGCTTGTACCAACGCAGATGTTCATTAAGAAGAGATAATGGTTTAAAAGCACTAATTTTGTTACCCTCTCTGCCATCTAAACTGATCCTAATGTGATTAGGAAAGTCCTTTCTTACTTAGGCAGGGTCAATTTGTCTCCGAGGAGGTAAGGAGCAGAGACATTGAGGGTGCCAGCACTGGCTCGGTGCTCAGAAATGTTACTGTGGCAGCGAGCAGACTTGTTAATGCCATGTCCTTCATCACATCCTAAGGCAGGGGAGGGCAACCCACTTTAGTCCTTCCTTATTTATCTGCATTTATCTGGAAGCAATGGGATGCCACATTTCCACAAGTGCACTTTATAGAGAATGAGGCTCCTAAACCTGGTCACTGAGGTTGCACCCATCAAATCTGATTTATCACAGCTTCACCTCAGTGCTGTGGAGGGCCACAAGAAACCCAGTGCACCAAGAGCAAGTTGCAGAAGTGTTGGCACAACACATTTGGTTGCCAGAGCTCCTAAGCATTTCATGTCACACAGAACCAGACAAGAAGTTAAAGCAGTCATAAGGAAGTTTAGCTTAAGGTCAGAAAACACCAGGGTGCTTCCACAAAGTGAGGAGCCTGTGTGAAATAGTAATAGCAAATGAAACAGGGAGAAAGTTCTAAAGATCTGTTGTGGCAGTGTTGGCCAATGGGCCAAGATTTAGCTGCAAGTACAGGGAACATCATAGGCAGCAAGTTGTAGGCTGCAGGGACTATGTAGGCTGTGGGGTCATGAGAGTTTCAGAGCTATGTGCCACAGAGTGGGGAGGGAGCAGCACAGAGGGAAGAGCAGAGCAGTAAGATGAAGCCCATCAGAGTAGATACACATGATACAAGTGATGCTGAATGTGCCTGTGGTCAGGCCACATTGGCTCTATTTTGGGACAGCCTCACACCAAGGATGTATATGGAAAGGTCAGAGAGAAGATCAGTCCTCTCCTGCTGCGTTCACTACAGCAGGCTTGGGTGGAGAGAAACACCGCTAAGCTTTCATATGGGTATTCTCATCTGGCTCTGGGGTGTAAATCACCACCTCCCTCCTCTGTAGTTCCCCATCAGATGTCATAAACAAACTAATTTCCAAAATATAGAGTTACTCTATTCCTACTGCAGTTGCTCCACCTCTGGCTTTTTTGCCCTTTTGTGGTGGGGTAACCCTGTCCAGCAACTAAGTACCTGCAATCTGCTTGCTTACTCCTCACCAGCAGGATGAGGCAAAGAATCAGAGTGAGAAAAACTGAAATCTTGAGATAAAGACAGTCTAATAAGAGAAAAAAGAGAGAAAACAAAGAACAAGTGATGCAAATGCAGTCACTTTCCCCCTCCCAACAACAAACCAATGTCCAGCCAGTCTCCAAGCAAATGCTGCTTTGAAAAGAATACCCTCTCCCCAATTTATTAATGAATATGACCTTCCAGAATATGCATTTGATCAGTTGGGGTCACCTGTCCTGGCTGTGTCCCTTCCAAAGTTCTCAACCAGCCCCAATAAACTTGTTGGGGGAAACTGGAATGATAAACAGAAACCATGATGTTGTGCAAGAACTTCTCAGCAATAACGAAAATGTTTAGTTTTGACCAACACTTTGATTTGTGTTCTGGTCACAAATCCAAAGTCCAGCACCATAAGGGTTTCTGTGAAGAAAGTTAATTCCATCCAAGTTGGATTCAGTACTCCTTATTCGATTTCACTCCACACCCTCAGTGAGGGCTGAAATCTCAGTGACTCCTGCCTTCTTGCACACTGCTCTTTTTTGGTGCCAAATATAAAGGAGGCCTGACTAGATGAGGAGCCCCATTTTACCCAGTGGAGGGAAATAGGCATGCCTAGAGCAGAGGCAAACGCAGATCACGAGGTGAGTCCATGGTATTTACTTTGACTATTGGGAGATCCTGTATTGACTGGATAATGTGCAGATGTGTGTGAACCTCAGATGTCAGGTAAGATGAATCAAACTTGTTGTCTATGAACCCTTTCAGTGATCTCAAAACTTTGAGACATAGAACACAAAACTTTAACCAGATTTCTCTTTTTGCGATCTTAGACACTCTAGCCCAGTAGACGGTTGCCTTCCACTACCAACGTTGTCCACATCTTCAAAGGTATTTTGCTGCAGCTCTTACTAAAATCTGAATATTTGCCCTTTAGGAGTCCACACCATCATATACTACATATATCACTTTCCACTTGTGTGGAGGTAAATTACAACTTTGGCTGTGTTTTTTACCCATATGCCTTTGTGGTAGACTTCAGCACCAACAAATAACAATGAAAGTGTTTCATACTCATTAGTTGGAGACATGAAAAAATTAAAAGGGAGAACAAGAACAACGAAAGCAGATTTCCCTCTATTGGTCATATTAGCTTTATGTATTGGAGAGAGAAAACAATCACCCTCCCTTTCTAGGTCACTTTGTTCAGGCACATTTTGCTATGCCCAGAGAGATCCTGTAAGCAGGATATACAACTTTGAATTATAATACAGTTATTTATTTGTTGAAACAGGCAAGGGATAGTAGGGATATAATGTGTTGCCAGGCTAAGCATTAGAATGGTCAATGCCTTTGTAAGACACCTGTAGAATCCTTGCTGGGCAAGTAGTCAGCCTTCAGACTGGGAAGGTTTGCACTTGTGACACGTTCTCAGTGCTACTGAGTTTCCAGTTTCCAAATCTCTTTGTTTCCATCTAGGATTTTACGTTTTCCCAAGGTTGTGTTTTTCTTCTTGAATCCTGGAGTTGCTACCTATCTACCTACCCCTACATAGCAGAGTAATTCTCTGTAGTCAATAGACTGAGATACCCCATGTTTTCAGTGGTCTCCCAGTAAACAGGGGATGGATAAGTTCCCATTAAGGATGCTAGCTTAGTCATGGTGGGAGAAAATTGTGTTATTTCCTTTACCTGTGCACGAACACGACCAGCTGGGGACCCAGGGCAGGATCTATCTCCTAAAATACAATTAGAGGCTACTTGGTGTCTGACTCCAAAAGACTCACCTGATCACTTAGACACAATAAGAGCTGCCACTGTACACTAAAGCTGCCACTGAAAACATGTAAATGTACCCAGTGTGGCTCTTTGCCCAGGGCTGATGTCCTCGGACCATCTCGCTCAGCTCTGTGTCTCCCACTTGTACCTCCCAAGGTGCAAAAGCAGATAATCCCACACTTCCCAATGGACTAGATCCTGTATTTAGTTTGTGGGTGCACCCAACACAGATTGACAGTCTAGAGGACAGGAAAAGACACAGCTCCCTAGCAGCAGCTTTCAGTCTATGTTTCATCCATTGCTTACCGAGCAACTTAACAAGTAAGATGTCTCTCCCTAAAGGGAAGGAGCTGCATCTCCCACGGGACTGCCCTAGTGGCAGAACAGATTGAAGCAGGAATCTCCTTCCACTCTTTCTGTTGAATCAAGGTCATCATACAGGCAAAAACACAAGCATTTTGGGATAGAAAAAATATTATTCCATACCTATGCCTCTTATGGAAACAGTGAACCACAGCCTGGTTTTTTTCTGTCACCTGTAAACCACAATCCACAGAAACTAGGGCTCAATCCTAAATTTGTCTTCCTTCATGTCAGCACACAAACTGTGAAAGCCTCTACTGTCCCTACATCCCCCTGTTCCTAGCAGCTCAACTCTGTGGAATGGCTGCAATGGAGCTGTCCTAGCTTTGTTCAGCTAAGAATTTGGGTTTATGTGGTTCACCCTTTCTGTACAGTGTTTTATCAAGGTACTTGTTTTGCTCAGTGCTGGAGAAAAAGCAGTAGCAGAAATAATGAAGGTGGCACAACAGCAAAGCAGCCAAGTGAAAAATGTACCACTCCAGTGCAAATGGGACTCATTCTGGCCACTCAGCATCTACTCTTCTCCCAGGAGCCGCAGCTCCGTTACTAGCGATGTCTTGAGGTGCCTCCACTGAATCATGATGTCACCTGCCCACAGCTGAGCATGTTCAACTGAATGTGACCCCTCACCAGGTGTCTGCAGTTGTGTGGATGGGATTCGGATATATAATGAGAAGCCAAGTTTACTTGAGATACCCTTGCTCCAGAGTGTCGATATCAGGAGACAAATGACATGACAGGAAACAATGCACTCCTATGACTACAGTATACACTTAAAGCTAATTCCCTGTAACTCAATCTGATGATTCACATAAATCTCACTCTGCTTTTAAGCTAGGACGTAACCTCTGCTTAATTGATATTTGTGCTTGAAGATGAAGAAATCAATTTGGCATGTCTAAGGAGACTTTAGTTATTTTGCATAGAAAGTCTTTCCCTGGTAAATGAGTTTGCCTTCTTATAGGCTCAGTTTAGTGAAACAGAAGATGCACCTTTAATAGTTACATACATAGATATAGCTTTTCTTGGTTGGTTTGGAAACCAAAACACCTTCTGGATGCACCCTTTCCATGGTGAAATGCCCCAATACATGTAAACTTGTACAGTCAGTTCCCATTCTTTCTCTCATCGTCTCACTACTCCAGGGTCAGATGCCCATTTGTAATTGTTTATCACTGTGCACATCATCAAGCCCAGCAGAGGCACCAGCTGAAATGGGGGTATGCACTTCCATTCCCATTTTATTGTTCTTTAACCACAGTTACATCCTCAGAATCAGGTGAAAGTGAACAAATTAGGTGGGAAAGCTCATTTTGACACAAAGCCTGCAGTGTGGGCATATCAGCATTAAAAAATACAATGTGTGAGAAAGCTCAGCCCTGTTTCCGACTGACTGGAGTTTGGATGTGGTTAGCAATGCATGCTCACAAGCATGCCCTTCCTTAAACCTCTGAAGTAAGCAAGTGGAAGAGCAAGGAGTCTGTGCTAGATTTTGAAATGAGCTTGTACAGCAGGCTCGGTGCATGGTTATCATGCCTTGTTACACGCACTGCCTCATGCCCTACAATTTATGTGCTAAGTATTTCTAATATAGCAACTGCATTGATTTCAAGGGCAGTTTGCAAAGTGCTGTGACTCTGCAGCTGACAGGGAAGGTAAAACCTGAATGCCCTCTTCTAGACATAGAAGGGCTGCAGTACGGCTGAGGAGTTGAAATCAGTCCAAAAGAGATGCTGACAAAATGTGCTCTTGAAGGAAGAGAGGTTTTTTACACAGTGCCTTATGAAAACAAACACGTACATGATATGCAACTGCAACTTGACATAAGATGCCAAAAGAAAAAGCCTTTTGCAGGAAAGTGCTTATTATTTTCACTTTCAAATGACCAAGTGCTTAGGAAAGGTGTCAAAAGAAGTCCCTGAAGGCTGACAGTCTCTGTGCAGCCATTAACCTTCAAGAGCTTGGGAAGCAGGACACAAACTCCCCTGATGTGGATTTTTACCTCTCGCCTGCCCATGCTGAGCCACGTCTGGGTGTGGGAAATTCAGGTGTGTCCCCCTCAACTCCCCTTACAGGCAATGGACAGAAATAACCAACTGAAACCAGAGTCAGGACAATGCCAGACCAAACTGGAAAGTAAGTTTAGCTGTAATTCTGCCAATCTATGGCTACAGATGGTTTAGCTCAATCCTGATGCTATTCCATTCAGTCTTTTCTAAATATTCCACCTGCATTCCTTTAGCTGCAGTCATCAGTGTAAGGTCAGTAGCAAGGAACTCCAGCAAAAGGACATTTGCAAGTCAGTTTAGGTTAATACCACTGTCACCAATGTTCATTTTCACAAATGACGCTTAAGAAAGAGTTGTACATTACCTTGCTCCCTATTTTAATGCAAAGAATTCTTAAGACTGTTTTTAATCTCAATTTCTCATTCTGAAACATTCATTCTCCTCTCATCTTCTACCAGTGTCACCTTAATGTCCACCATCTGGAGTTGTGACTATGCCTCCCCTTTGCTGTTCTCTTACTGTCCTTTCTACTTCACCACCTGAGTTACATGACTTGAAAAATAGTAGCCAGCCATCACTGTCACCTGGGCTTGGCACCTTTCTAAGTACAAAGGAAATTAAATATTGAGCAGTAATAAGTGAAACATGGATCAGCATGGCAGATCACCAGAATGCTGAGGGCCTTGAATTACAAGGTTTTTTTCCTTAAACCATTCTCATTTCACAAGACCATCTATGTATGGACTCTGTACCCAAGGACACTACCAGGCACACAGCACTTAATGCAACACCCAATCTCTCCACAGTCTATTAATTTAGATGATCTCTGTCTAGTTCAAGCCACAGCTCTTTCAGAACCTGTACATCTCTGCTGCTGATGATTGCCATTCTGGTGAAAGAAAGAAAGCAGCATGGGTCTCTCCTCCATTTACTTAATGTATCCTCAATAGCATTGCCCCATAATATATCAGTTACAATCAATACTTGATATAATTTTATCAAGTGGTGCTGGAGCAAGCCCGAAAGTTAAAGCAGATCTTCATGTAAAATAGGCAGCAGAAATAAATGGGGAGAAAGTTCATGTTGAAAGCAAAGTAGAGGTGGTACTTTCTGTGTCTGCAGATTTACTCTTTGACAGTGCCGACAGAGCTCTGGGAGTGAAAGATAATGGAACAGCTTTCCATCTTAAGACTAGAACAACAGAACAGCAACAAGTCAACTAATGACTAACTATTAGTTGATTAAGTGGCAGGCAATTATTAGAATTTTCTTTCCTTCAGTACATGAGACAAGACCAGGGCACAATATCATGCAATTGGGAAAGGCTGGAGAGTCAGGGTAGATTGCAGGGAGGAGAGCAGTCCTGTTGGATCAGGGAAGGTTGACCCAGGGAACAGCTGGAGCACAGGCTCAGACCAGGATGGGTGCTGTTGTGCTGAGTCACACAGCTGTGATGGCCCCACAATCTGTCTAGGGGCGGGAGGGTCTGAGAAGAAGCCAAATATGTGTGTCTTGAGCTTGAGACTGTGTAGAATTGCTAGGGTCTAATTTTGTCTTCACACAGTTCAAAGTCAGGTTATCCATTACATTCTTCAATATTTCCCCTAAAACTTAGAAGCTGTTGGTTTCCCTGCACTGAGGATGCTTTTGAAGGAGACCAGCTTTGTTACTTGACAGCAGGGACTGGTCTTCAATCAGCACCAGGCTAAAAACACAGGAGTCTGTCATGGTGACTGCTGTTGGGAACAAACTGTCCTATGCACCTACCTCCTTTTGATTCAAAATCTCTTGAATTAGTGGGCAATTTAGCTGCAGGCAATGACAGAGGGAAAAGGGCCAAGTAAGCACATGGCTAACTGCTCCTTTGTCTCTATGAATTCCAGCATGTGGCAGCTAGATTGCTCTTCCAGATAGCAATGGGAGGAAGCTGTGAGACTGGAAAGTCCTACTAGGCTCCACAGTTTGGGCCCACAGCTCAAGGTCCTATTGGCACTGAGCTTTTCCCTCATATAATTCTAGAAAGAGCCTGTGGTAAAGGCAGTTTTCATCTCATTATCAATTCAATTTTTGTCATAGCCCTGCTAGGCTCTTAATTTCTTGTGTTAAAACAACAAATGAGATGACCCAACCGCAATCTCTAATAGGTATCATGGGTCAGTCATCATTCATTTGTTATAGTGCCTCTCACCCGAAGGACAGAGATGAAAATTTGTCCTCCTAATGGCAAGAGCTGTAAATTAGTTTTATTTCACTGTTAAATCTAGAGGCCTGAAAATTAAGATGACCAGCCCTTAACTGGGAAGAAAATGTGTCAGCTCAAGGGATTTTCTGCATTAGGCAAATAGGCAGCTCATAATCACCCATTAAACAGGCACGGTGGCTGTGTCCTGACACCCTTGATACTCAGAGGCTGAGTGACTCTCCTGATATACTGAGCATGGTGAAACTTTGCAAGCCTGATGTCCACTTGTGGGCCAGTGACCCCAGCTCCACTTCCCAGCCAAGGAAAAGAAGTGAACATCTCCTGCAGGTGCTCAGGGTAATTTCATCTTTCCCTGAAGATGGACACATTCAGGATATGGATGAAGAATTTCCCTGTGTGCATCTTATCTCTGTTATTAAGGGAGCTTCAGATGAGCAGGTCAGATTTGAACATGTTGATCTTATAGACATATACATGACATGAGACAAATTCCACCCAAAACTTAGCCAGTTGTTTGTCATCAGTGTTTCTTCTGCTGAATATTGTTATCTTTATCCTTGAAGACTTTGCAAACCCTGTGGGTCTAAAAGATTCTGAATTAACATGGACTCACTGTGGATTTGGAAATTACAGGGTAAACCATCACTGCATACTTATAGGGTACAAAGGAGGGAAATGAAGGAGTTTAAAAACAGATGGAAGCTCAGTTGACAGGGGCATGAAGGTACCTAACAGCCTTCACTGAACAAGAAGCTGCTGGTGAAGTTGTACAAACACTTGAGTGGTTCCTCCTGGGAGTGTGGGTGTCCCTCTTGCAGTCACTTCACACATTATTCATGCTTTTTGTCAAGACAGACTGCACAAAACACCACACAACCATTCCTGCTTGTTAAGCCTGATCCCGGAGGGCTGCCCGCAGCTCTCCCAGCCCTATCTGAAACCAGCGGGGCATATATTGCTCCCCCCGGCTGACGCAGTTCCTTGCAGGGAAGCCATGCTGGGAACTGCAGGGTCACATCCCAACAGGGAACAGGGATTGCAGCAGGCATCTCAGCGGCCTGAGGGCACCCTCAGAGGGTACTGAGGCTGTTGCCCTCTCTCACATCTGTGAGAGATGGGGAGCAGACATTCCCTCTGTCCCATCCCTGAGAAACTACGCTTCCTCTGTGCAGCCCTTTGGGAAGAAGAAGTTTGTCCTGGGAAGGAAAGGCTGAAACATCTTCAGAGTGATGAAATGAGTGGTCTCATTTATAACATGTCACACAGAAAGCTCTCTAAAAAGCTCTCTATAGAAAGCTGAAAATAAATTTTAAAAATCTACCCCACTGTCAAATTCTCAAAACCCATAAATGTATAAGAATAGTTGTAAAATTATTCATTTTTATGATGTGCAAGTTACAGAGTATTGTACATCCAGACAAGTTTACATGAACACGTTTGTTCTTGTAACTGCATGGGGAGGACCTGGCTGAAGTTAAAACATAAAACCTTGCCACAAGAAAAGTGAGGGTGTAAGGAGGGACATCAAAGAGTGAGAATGGCTTTGAATAAGAAAAGTGGTCCTCTGCCCCCTTTTCCTGGCACTACACTTGCACTGAAGTAGGAAATTTTTGAATGGAGAACCAGAGAGACCAGAGCTGATAGAAAGAGCCTGTGGTGCTGCAGCCAGAGCTGCACAGTCTATGCTAATGGATTTCTGACTTTAAAAATAACTAGACTCTAGGGACTGCAGTTCTGCCAGGTAATGGGTCTCTCACATCTGATTGTGCCTGTTTTCCCCATGACCAACCTCATCATTCCCTGGTGATATCCAATCAGTCAGCCTCACCTCAATGCCTGGAAAAATCACAGAGCAGACCCTCCTGGAAGATGTCAAAACATGTGGAAGGAAGGAGTGTGATTAGAGACTGCCTAAATGGCTTCACCAACGACAAATCATGCCTGACTATCTTGGTAGCTTTCCTAAATGGAGTGACTGCATCAGCAGACCAGGGAAGAGCCACAGTTGCCATCTATTTCAGCTTATCTAAGGCCTTTGATACAATCCCCCACAATATCCTTACCTTTAAGCTGGAGAGAGGTACAAGTTTGACAGATGGATAAGGAATTGACTGGATGGCAGCTTCCAAAGAGTAACAGTCAATGGATCAATATCCAAGTGGAAACCAGTAATGATGGTGTGTCCCACAAGGGTCCATACTGGGACCAATACTATTTAATATCTTCATCAATGATGTAGGCAGCAGGATCAGTGCACCCTCAGCAAGTTTGCAGATGACACCAAGATGAGTGATGCCATTGATTCACTTGAGGGAAGAGATGTTATCCAAAGGGACCTTGACAGGCTTGAGGAGCAGGGCCTTGGGAATCTCATGAAGTTCAAGTGTAAGGCCCTGCATCTGAGTCAAGTCAATCCCAAGTATCAATGCAGGCTGAGTGGTGGATGGGTTTGGAGCAGTCCTGTGGAAAAGGACTTGGGGGTACCTGCCCATATAAAATCAGATATGACTCAGCAATATGCACTTGCAGCCCAGAAAGCTGGCCATATCCTGGTCTGTAAAAACATGACCAGCAGGTCAGAAGAGGTGATTCTGCCCATCTACTCCTTGTAAGACCCTACCTGGAACACTGCATCTGGCTCTGGGGGTTCCCAGCACAAGAAGGATGTGAATGGTTAGAGCAGATCCAAAGGAGGGCTATGAAGGTGATCAGATGGCTGGAATAATTCTCCTGTGAAGACAGGCTGAAAGAAAGGGGGTTGTAGAAAAGAATGCTCCAGGGAGATCTGATTGCAGCTTTTCAGTTTATAAAGGGGGCTGATAAAAGCAATGAAGAGACATTTTTACCAAGGCCTGTAATAACAGGATGAGAAATAAGTGTTTTAAACTGAAGGAGGGCAAGTTTAGATTAGACATAATGAAGAAAATCTTTACTGTGAGGATAGTGAGACAGGGAACAGGTTGCCCAGAGAAGCTGTGGGAATACCCCATCCCTGGAATTATTGATGGCCAGTTTGGATGGCACTTTGAGAAACCTCGTCTAGTGACAGATGTCACTATCCACGGCAGGATATTGGGACTAGATGAACTTCAAAGGTCCCTTCTGCCCCAAACCTTCTGTGATTCTGTGGTCCTACACTCCCTCTTGATGTTGGCACATGAGGTCAGAAGGCAGGTGCCAGCAGGCTAGGGGATGCCAGGACATTCCCCCAAAACCAGCAGTGCTGCAGGAGGCACAGCATGGAGACTGACTGACTCAACCTCTCCTGGATTGCATAAACAGTAACTTTCCATAAGCAGGAATGTTAATTAGAAGATTGTTGTGGATTTTGGTTTGGGTTTTTTGTGGGTGGTTTTTTTTGGTTTTTTTTTTTTTTTTGTTTTGTTTTTTTTTTTTTTTTAACAAAATCGAAATTAACTTCCACTCTATTAATAGTGATGGAACATTGTCTTCTCTGGCTAAGCTGAACCTCCCTTTCTGTTCTTTCTTTCTACCTGCATCCTCCCCATACAAAGAAAACTTCTAGAAGAACGATTCTTTGAGAATTTGAGGGGGAGGATGAAGAAGGAACAGGCTATGATTTACACAAAATTAAAAGAAGTATTTGAAACACAAGCCAAGTGTTCCCAGAGAAATGTCCCTTTCCTTGCTGCAAAGAATATATCAATGAAGAATTTGCATACATTACACAAATTAAATTAATTTACCCAGAGTTGCTGTTTGTTTTTCATACGCAAAGCTAACAGCTCACATGGATTTTTCTGGGTTGTTTTGTGGGTTTTATCCCCCTTTCTTAAACTTACTACACAAATTGAAGACAAACTTTCATCTGACATTGGAATAAGAATGAATTTTGGATTGGCTTGTAACAGGGAGACTTTTCTTTCAGTGCCACACTTACATTACAAGGTACCAAGAGCAAGAGCAAGGTAAAGGTCACTAGTGAAGAAGGGGCAGAGATGTGCAGGGGAGCAGAGAGTTACTCTGAGCTGGAAACTATTTCCCTCTCTTGTATAACCTGAGTGTGACTCTCACCACACCAGGCCATTGTGGGTGGGTTTGAGATGCCCACTGCTTGCTGAAACCAGCAATACCTCAGCAAGAAGGAGACAGGCATGACTTTAAGACACCCTTGCATTTCCTCAGAAGCAGCTCTCAGGAGAAAATCTTAACTAAAAGTGTGGAGTGTTCTATGGCTCATACTTTGCTCAGTGACTGCTACAGAGGTGTAGGCACAGGCACAGCCTGAGAGACAGGACAGGGAGACAGGACTGGCAGCCCTGTACTCCCTCCTCACTACACCTACCTGGCCCCAGCCCAGTGTCTGCACTCCGTTGTGACCTGTCTGGCACAGGCTTAGTTGCACATTGCCCTGTGACAGCTGTCAGAGCAATGTGACATGGACCACAGGGCAAATCCTCGGCCAGAAGTGGTGCAGAGATGGGATTGGAGACGCTGGTCCCATCAAGAGAGGCTGTGGGCTTGCTCAACAACCACGCCCTCATCCCTTCTCTCCTTCCAGCAGATGGGTAATGTTTGTGCCATCCGTTGGCACTCCTGGGACGTGTCTCTGAAAGAGCAGTTATATGGATTTACATGCCATATAATTGTGATAGCTGGAGATCGTCTGATGGAAGGGGAGAATTTTGATTGTCTCAGGGTGGATTTGCTCTAATTATCTCAGATGACACCAGTAAATCTGCTTCTCTTGGAGACATGCTGTTACTGTAGTAACTTGAAAATGAATATCAAATGATGAGTTATTTAGAGGCAGTCTGAACTGCTAAGTTTATGAGCACAGTGGGCAATATTTTCTTCTTCCTTTTTTTTTTTTTTTTTTGTTAATTCTTTTCCATATTAATTTCTTTTTCAATGTGAATGTAAACCACAAAATCAACAGGTCAGATACAGGGTTCTTGTGAACTCTGCCTTCCCTATCAGACAGAGCAGATGCAGCTTGGAAGTGCTTTATCACTTTGCTTTTAATTAAAACCTATAATGGTTTTGCATTTCGTGAACAGGCTTTATCCAAAATACAAAGTGGATAAAGGATGAAGCAAATCTTCAGATAACTCTGCATTTTTGATTATCTCTTTTGTACATATGCAGACTGCTCACTCTCTCACCCAGAGCCAGGATCAGCACTGTCTCATGAGCAAGCTGCTGATAAACAGTGGTTGCACCCTGCCCTTCTGGAGAAAGAGCTGGTAGTGTGTGCCTTGGCTTCTGATACTTGCCTTGTGTGGTCAAAGGGGATGGCATTTAGAGGCATCACCTTTGCTTAAATCAAGGCATAAAATCTTCTTCTAGTCCAAAGAAAAGATGGTAAATATCTGCATGCCCCAGTGAATCAGCATTTGTAATGCAGCATCAGATACACTGTGCTATGGCTTGTTGTCCCTGCACTGCACCCAGTCCTAAAAGGCAGCAGAGAGAATACAAGCTGCAAGTCAGGTCCCAAGGGCATGTTGCATGCTCCTGCCTAGCTTTTTATTTTGACTAGCAAATGACTGCCAGATGCTCCACAGGAACTGCCCATGCATATGGTTTTGCCTGTATCTACTCTGTGTATTTTATTTCTCAAAGAGAGCATGGAAAGTGATGTCAGGTGAGATCCATCAAACACAGCAGCTAAAGAGGGACCATTTTCCTGGGCGTCCATGACCCTGCTGCAGCATTGGCTGAGGGCCACCAAGGTGGTTCATCTCCCTTCAGTTTGAAATATAGGAAATTTTGGTGTCCATCTGGGCTTCGAAGGGTTCATCAAACCTAGTTTTGAAGTAGAAGAGTTGGAAAGCATGACCTTGCTCCACCTGACCAGTGTCCACATGGGTCTGTCTCAGAAAGCATCTATGGACTGAAATGTTTTCGTGTGAGTCCTGTTTATATTTCATTATAATTACATTGCTTTCAATATATTGAAAAAGTTTGACTTTATTGAAATTTTTTGCTTGCACTTCAGGAGTGCATGACAGTTAATGCTGAAAAAAAAAGATTTTTGAAAAGAAAGCAGGGGGATGTAATTTGAGGAAAAGCATCTCTCTTTCCATCTGGGATACATTTAAAATGCTGAATCATAGATTTGCTAGACCTACCACAAAACCAGTGGGTTTTTTTTCAAAATACCTCTATACATATGTGGCTTCATCTAAAATTTAGGTTCATCTGATAGAGAGAAGTGTGTGCTGCAGCATGGACATGTACTAAAGCTGTATTTTCTCTGCATACTCAGAGGTGTGTAATTAGCATGAGAACAGCCATTAACACATCTGCTGTGTCACCAAGTCATGCCTCATTATTTTGCAAAGTGAGATTAGTAAAATGAGCTTGAAGTTGTCCTCTCACTGCCATTTGATAGCAGGGAAAACAAATCCTTCCTCTGCCAAAGCTGCGACTAATATTCAGTACTTAAGAAATTCAACTGATGCATTCATAATGAACAGGATTTTGTGTAATTAAAATTTTAAATAAATCCCCAACATGAGCCCTGGCTTGGATTTCTTAATTTCAGATATGAAAGTACAGATTTTGACAAAATAGGTTGATGGGGTTGGATTTTTTTCCTCTCTTTTCTTTCATCTGAAAGATTTAAAAAACCTCATTAGCATATTAAAAAAGAGCAGAAGATAAATTAAATGAAGACCAGGATTAAAAGACTCACTACTTTCTTCATGTCACCTTTATAGTTCTTTTGAGCTTCTGTCCCTGTGAGGTGGGTGTAAGTAACATGGAGGTGGATGTTAGTGGGTGGCAAAGCTTTTGTGAGGCAGAAAGAAGCTGAGGATTAGAAAATTATTCGAGACAGTTTCCATACAGATGAGAAGAAGCAGTGAGTCCCTAAGAAGCCAAGAAAGAGGAGGAAGACAGTAAGAAAACTGAATAAATGGCGCATTTTGCTAGCAAAGAAAATGCTAGTTTGTTTCAGCAGAAACCCTAGAAGTTGCCACAGTAGCTGAAAGTTGCTGTAAACCCTGCAAGCTGCTCACTCAAAGCAATCTCACAGCTACAGGCCAGGGTCCCTCCTTGTATGTGGAAATCTTTAGGTCAAAAATCCACTGTGTTCTCAGGGCTCATTTCCAGTTGCTTACCTAACTACGGGGTGACTGCATCTCTTGTTGTTCCTTGTCACAGGCAGGGTGGTGGCGGAGATGAAGTAAATAATGGCATGTTATTGAGGAGTTCCTGCAGCTGTGAGGAAGCCCCGTCTTGACAAGCCTCAGACCTGATTTGCAGATAGTCTAATCATTTGTAGCTGCAGCCAAGGTTAACGTAGGGTGGATTTTGAAAATATCAAGCGCTCTAGGAGGCAGTTCTACTATGAAAAATCAGGGGTTGGGTAATATAAGCTGGACAACAAAATATGATCAGTACATGTAGATATTTAATCTCTCTGAGCCTAAATTCTTTGACTCTAAAGTAAGAAATAATACTGCCATTTTACCTCCCATAACCCAGCCAACAAAGCTGTGGATGAAGAAGAAAGAGTTTGGATACATGGAAGGAATAGTTTCCTCTTGTGGGGAGGATTAGTTTGTAGTGTCTCAGGGTGTGTTAAGGTTGGACTGGGGTAGAAAGGGACCACTGTCTTCTGGTTTGGGCTGGCTGGCATGTCCAATAGCTTTATTTTCATCTTTGCAGTTTTCTATGTGGCCCTGCTCAGAAGCCCCACTGTGGTGGCCTTCAGACCATACCACTGACTGCCCCAAGCAAAGAGCTAAGTGAATGGGTGAATTACTGAGTGTTTGCAAAGTGTTTGTGACCCCTGGAGAAAATGCAGTTGCATGGGTGTGAAGTGTCTGGAAAAGGACGATTATTTGCAACACTTGCTTTCCTGTCAGAAACCCTTATTTACTGGGCAGTGAACCAGCCCCTGTCCTCCTTCCTTGGGATGCTCTCAGCATGCATTGATGCTGTTCACAGGGATGCAAAAGGCTGATTTTTGCACATTATGCACATTACAGTAAGTAAAAGTATGAATGAGGCATCCAGGTTTCCAGTATAACACTGAGGAACACTGGAAAGCACTGAAAGTGCTGAAAGGTGACACATAACCTTTACTCTGAGCAATGTTCGTTCTTTTACAATGTGGTGGTGCTACTCACCCTCCTTAGACTCCAGGTCGTCAGTGTCCAGGCCCTCTCCCATGGGATGGGAGGACTGCTTTTAACCCTCCCTCACTCTGCACTGTTTATTTTGAGCAAACTCGCCATTTTTAAGCCAGAACCTCAATGGCAGGGCAGCAGCTGCATTTGCTCTCTCTGCTGAAGCTGTGCCGATGTGCAGTAGAGAAGCAGGGCTTGAAGGACAGTGGTGTATCCAGTGCCTGCACCCCACAGGGCCCTGAGCTCAACCAGCAGAAGTGCACTGTGGGTTGCTGCCTCTGTTTCCACTATTTTCACCATAGCTGACCTAAAGACTTCACTAGTTTAAACACAAAAGGTCCCTCAGGGAATAAGGAGCAATAGCAAAGCCCTTTCTCATGGGTGGGTGCCTCAGCTTTGCAGCTGCAGACTCGGATAGGTGTTTGCGTACTCTTTACCTCTTGGAGATCTTTAACTCTTGGATCTACCCTTTATCTTTTCCCTGAACTTTCTATCACGTCATTGGAGTTACAATGGCGCCATGGATTTACACCCTCATGTGAACAGGCATCCATTTCTCTCTCCACGGGCTGCATTGTTTCTGGCACAGCATGAGAAGCCCACAGGGGTACAGCTCTTTCCTGACTAAGATAAGGTTGTCCTTCTGTTTCTTGTCTAGAAACCAATAAAACCTCTGTGGGTCTGTGCTGATGATGGGTTTGGTCTTGTCTGCATGTAAAGAAGGTGTCCAGGGGATGTTCCTTCAGCACCTATTGGAATCAAGTGAATTGTACTCTGGGGCTCTGCATGGGCTGTAAAAGGATCTGATAGTCTTCAGGGTTAAGGACCTACTCTTCAGACATCAAAGGCAGAACAAATGTGTCACATCTAAAGCAATTTGCTGCATTTTTAGCAGAACACCTGTGTCCCAGTCCAAATTTAGTCATGGTTTAGTTTGGGGGGCTTTTTCCATAAGAAAAGCACCGTGTGTTTATAAATTACTCTTTGCCAAATTACTTACTCTTAAAAAGAACTGCTCTGTAATAAGCTGCTTCATTAAAAAGAAATTTTTTTGTGAGCAGTAGAGCTTGGTTTCCTGTGGTTTGGTGCCTTGTGGTGGGATTATGTTGCGTCTAATGAGGAGCACTCTGGCTGAAACCTTTTCTCCTGTTCATAAAGACACTGTCTCTTGTGAGTTCTGTAGTGTCTATAATCCATTTGGGATCAAACTGCCATTGTTTTGGTTCTCTCCTATCTGTCAATGTAATACTGCCCACGTGGCAAGCTGTTCCTCCCTGGAGACATGAAAGGGTCATACTGCTCTACCCTGGTGCCTCTTCTCTCAGACATGGTTGAAAATTAAAACATTTGAGAATTCCATCCCACCATTCAATTTGATTTAAATTGGCCAACAGGCTAAAAGATAATTGAGAATAATACTGGACTGACACAACAATATAATAAACTTAATTTTATTAGGTAATCGGGCAATAAATGGTAAAAAGTAAACACTGGAGCAGATTAAACATGGAATAACTGTTCATAAATATTTATTCAAACATTTAAATACACTCAAGGTGATCATTTTTGCCTGTTTTGAATTTCAATTTTAACATTTCTATTCACAGCAATATGAATGACCAAGAAGAGCACAAACACCCTGATAGTTACACTCATACCTCAAAAGTAAATGTAAAATAATATTGTTCTTTGAGATGTCTTTTTTTTTTTTCCGTGAAAGGGAATTAGTAAATGTTTCTTTCAAAATACTACAAATTTAAAATTTTGAAAGAGGAATGTTAAACAATTCAGAAACCAGATTTTGAAGATGGCTCTTACCAAGTCAGAGAATAAAAATAGATCATGTTGTTTGTGCTGGGTTTCCAAAATTTTCAGTAAGCCTGAACTGAACAAATCTAGACCAGAAATCCTTTGTTGACATGATTTGTGGAAATATTTCAGAAATGTGAGTTGTAGAGGGAATTCACAGTTATGTTTACATACACAAAAATTCAGTAATTTAGAAAGGAAGAAAGATATATTTTATAAGTTGCTCATTGTAATTTATTTTTTCAGTTCTCAAGCCATAGAAACATGTTTGTCATAAACAGATTTTTGAAGATTTTTATATTTTCTTACCTTGGATGCCATTTAGATGGATGAGCTACCATTGCTCCCCATGCTTCTCAAATTAGGAGAATGCATTTCTAAATTCAATTACATCCTCAGTGGAAATGGTTTCTCTGACTATGGTAATCTTTGGAGAAGAATTATACACAGTCTATAAAGCTTCAAATTTCAAAACCTAATTTTGGATGTTAGTCAAGAGGTTAATTTAAGATTCATCTTCCAAAAGGGGAGTTAAATAAAACTGATAGAAGGCTGCAACTTGTGGAGTGGTTGAGAGGTTTATCAGCATGTGAGTATGAGTTCATTAGTTTTAATTAGTATAATCACTAATGTTGCATTAACAGTTTGGTGAGAGAAGGTAATTGCTCACACCCACTGTATTAGATTGGAAGATTAAAATTCATTTTATGAGGCAATTAGCATTTCAGGGATTTTTTTTTTTAAAAGGCTTTTACGATCTGCCATTGCAGTAGCCTCCTTCACCAAAAAGAGTTTAAATTAACCATAACTTTCATCCTAGTGGGATGCAAAAATTAATGTAGAATTAAGTGGGAACCAGTAATCCCACTGCGATAAGCAGGCAGCTAAAGCCACAAACCTTGATTAGTTTATAATGACCTGTTTTATTTCCCAGACAATGATAGTCACTTATCTGTCCTCAATTCATTATCTTCTTGGAAAGTTTATATTCTTGAATTTTATACAGCAAAACAAATAAAATATGAGGAAGGGAAAAGTAGAACAGTACTACTGAAGTAATAATTGTCAAATGAAAAAACTGCCTGTTTCAATAGTAAGGCTTAACTAGTCAATTATTCTTCATATCAAATGCCAGAGGAAGAAGAAAAAGCTCCCTTTGACATCCAGTGCCTTGGGAAGAGACATGAATTTCACAGCAACAGCAATCACAACCCTGCTCTATCCATCACATCCTTTGGCAGCTACTGACACAATGAGAATGGATGGAATTGTCATCCTGGTTGGCAAGGAAGCCCTGGTCATCTGAGAGTTAGGACAGTTTATCCAAGAGACTGCTTTCCAAAACATCCTCTAAAAAAATGCACGGGTTCTGGTGGGAAAAACTGCTTACAGCAAGGCTGTACTGAATGGCTTCATGGTATCCATAATGAGATAACACACCCTTTGCAGCAAATCTACCACCTGTTACATGGGATTATGCTTGGCCCTATATAAAACAAATCTCTGCTCAAGAATCCCAAATCTGCTATGACTTGGATGTGGCATGGAGGAGAACAACTGTTAAATGTTAGAACAATAATGTAGTTCATGTCATTTTGGGTACATATATTAAAATGAGGGGATGTGGAGAGGTATTTAGGGAATTACATTAATCTTCCTGGGACATGTGCTAAAGCAAAATGTACATATATATGTACGTACTCCTATTAATGGATATAAGAGATACATTCTTATAAGAGGAGTTTAGAGAGAAAAAATGTTCAAACAGCTAAAATTTAGGCACAATTAGGCAGACTGGATCTCAGTCTCTCTGGCATCAGCTGGTGTCACCTTTAGAAGCTGAACAACTCCAGCTAAGATCCGAGTCCTGTGCTCTAAGGGTTGCCTCACTCTACTGGCTGCAGAGGCAGTCCCAGGTAACCAGGTTTCCATCTTGGGTGGGTGAAGTAAATACTTAAAATTGGGTAAGATGAATCATGACCAGCATGCCTGTGCCTTAGGGTTTGTCTATGCACGCAGTTACTGTGGAGAGACATTACTCTTCCTGAATAATATTACATGTGAATACACTTTCGTCTGAGTAAGACTTATTTCCCTTCAACGACATCCACTTGAGAGAGGCAGAGCAGTTTGCTTTTCAGTCCTCATGTGGAATTCTTCTGCAAGAGCTGCTGCCTTTTTAGCAAGCCGCCCCACCTTAATCCAAATTTACATTAGTATAAAAATGCCCTAAATTTGCCATCCAATCACCTTTGAGAGTAATTTAAGATTTATGGTGGTAAGGGCATCAATTATGCACAAATGCATTGGCCAAAAAAATAGTGACGGTATCATATACAATAAAAACTGACATTTATTTCACAAATTATGGATGTAATAAAGCCTATTGTTTCAGGAAAAATGCCTGTATTTGCCCGCATGTTTCATTAAAGAATAATAATGCCATATATATTTCATTCCCTTGTTCTGAGCAGCAAGAGTCTTAACTATATAAAATGCCCCATGCTGTCCTTGCTTTGTTGGGTTGTTTCTTCCTTTTAATCAGATTTTTTCCCCCTGAACTAATGAAATTACTCTTTAAACACATACATCATTTTCATTTGAAGTGACTTATCATGACACAAACAGTTTGTCTCTTCTCCTGGGGAAGAAGGCAACTGCCATCTTCTGTTGCTGTGCAGACCTAGGTCAGGACTGCCTCTGATCCCTGGAGTGCTGAGTTCCCTGCATTCCCACTGATGCTGCTTTAGGTGCAGTATGGATGACTGATGTCTGTGGGGTCTGCACCTTGCATACCTGCGCTGGTTTCTGGTCCACTTTCTCTCACATGTAATCTCTGTCTTCCCATAGTATGCACCGACCCGCTGTGCAACTGCGCAGGCATCCGCGGAGCAAGGAATCCTTCCTCCCTGCCATCACCATGAAGTGGTGCACGACCCCCAGCTGGTTCCCTGCACGTGCCCACTCTTCTCCTGCCAGTGGGAAGGGCACCTGGAGGTGGTGGTGTCCCACTTGAGGCAGACCCACCGCATCAACATCCTTCAGGGCGCAGAGATTGTCTTCCTGGCCACGGACATGCACCTGCCCGCACCCACGGACTGGATCATCATGCACTCTTGCCTTGGCCACCAGTTTCTGCTGGTCCTCAGGAAGCAGGAGAAGTACGAGGGCCACCCCCAGTTCTTCGCCACGATGATGCTGATCGGCACGCCCACCCAAGCCGACAACTTCACCTACCGTCTGGAGCTCAACAGGAACCAGAGGCGCCTCAAGTGGGAGGCAACCCCCAGGTCGATACTGGAGTGTGTTGACTCTGTCATTTCAGATGGGGATTGCCTTGTGCTGAACACTTCCCTGGCTCAACTCTTTTCTGACAATGGAAGCCTAGCAATAGGAATTGCAATAACCACCAGCAAAGTTCACAGCTCCGAAGCTGAAATGTGAGGGGGAGGAGGAAGAGGAGGAAGAACAACAGCAACAACAATGGTGCTCTAGCTGCCTTCTGAGAGCCAGAACTCATGGACTTTTTGGGGGGGGTCTCAGGTCTTTTATGGTATTTAGTACTCGTCCACAGTGGGCATTATGTAAACATCCCGTGATTACGGTCCCTGTGTCATGTATTTACTGTTTTGCTAATACAATTTTATGAGAAATTTTAAAGAGGCTAATCAATTTATTGTCATCCTCCAGCAGCACTGGAAAAAATACTTGTTAATGAAAAGTGCCCCAGGGTGACTCGCAGAAACCTTTGGTCTGACCATGCTATGCAAATACATTTCCTTCACTGCCTGTCTAATTGGCAGGAGAACCCTGTGCCTGATGAAAGGTCAAGTATTCCACTAAGGGACAAGAGCACCCAGGTTTCCATATCAGCTCTAGTGATTTATCTATACTGTGGGCACAACCAAGCCCTGTGAGACGTGGTAGGTTCAGAGTTCCTTCTGGCTTCTAAAGAAACAACTTCACCACCCAAACAGTGAAATCATAGAAGAAAAAGTCACCCCTTCTGCCAAGCAGGGGGCCAGGAAGCCTCATCCTGCATTAAATCAGGAATGACAGCTAGTGGGTGGTCACTGTGAGCATATTTAAAACTCACTCTTGTATCATAACCAGCAGGGAGAGGTTGCTAGACGGTCTGGCCATAGATGGATATAACCATACCCAGCCATTGGGGCATACATCCTTTTAGTTGCTATTTCTTTAAGCTTTCAAAAAGATATTTTCAGATAATAAAAGTATAAAAAGGGCCCTAAGCTGGGTACTGATCTTGCTATTGAATTCTGTGCCAATTAGAACCTCAGTTTGTGGTGCTAAACATTGATTCAAAGCAATGTAGACAGAATATCTGTTTGCAAATTGGCTATGAGATTTGAAATCCACTCCTTTAAAAAAACACTCAGTGTTTTTTGCCTTCCATACATTTTGCAGGGGGAAGGGTGAGGGGTGACTGTCACTTTCTTCTCCTGAGGATGTTTCACAAGCAGCAATGGTCACAAAAAGACACAGGCTTCTTCCTTGGATGGTTCCTTGGGGGAGAGTTGGAGGCAGGTGCTGGCCATCTCCTGTCATTCATTCCCATCTGCAGTCAGGCCTGTTTCCTCCACAGCCAACAGCAGCGGTGAAATCCCACTGCAGTAGGTGACGTGTTAAAGGAGGGGGCTCAACAGATAGTGTGACACATGAGAAGCATGGGAAACTGTCTTTTCCTGTTTTCCCATCTGTCTGTGTGTGGCTGTGGTCTGGCTGCTCCTGAATGCATTTTCAAGAAACATCTGGTGGATTGGGTCAGTTAGTAGCTAGAGAGACTGAGGCTCATAGCTTGAGTCCCTTGGAAAACCAAGGAGGAGGGGGAAACAAGCTAAGAACAGTCCTTCAGTGTTTCAAAATGCATCTCACTCTAGCTTTGGGTAGGCAAAAATACTGGTGCTGATCTCTCCCACCAGTTGCTCTCCTGAGAATTATTATAAATGATGCATGAAGTAAAATGAATTGCAGTTTTCCTGAGATGAATGCCATGCGGGTAAATGTCTTCTGAGGCATAGATGCACCCTGCCTCTCACGTGGACTCTCATAGCAGATCAGAGGGTCTCTTCAACAGGCTGCTCATGACCACAGAAGCTGAGGTCTGAGGAAGCCTCAGTCTCTGTAAGAATGCCCTGGAGCATAGTTTCCCAGCTCTCCCAGCTCGGAATGCAGGGGGCTGAGGGTGGCATATCACCTTGCAGTGCCGCACTGGAACATGCAGGCTTCAGAGCGGCTGCCTTTTCCGTGTTATGTTAAATATTCACTACCAGCAAATGCTGCCCTTTCCCTAAATGATAGCAATAAATAAATCATTGGTGCTTTTGTGGACTGAAACTGGCTTCTCCAGTTCCTCTAACAATTATTCTGCTGCTGAATCAAAACAAAGCAAAAGCAATAAAACCTCAATAAAACCAGTTCCTCTAGCTTAAACTTCCTGAGGTCTTTGTACACTGGGCTAGAGACCAGATGTAATGATGCTTTTGTACTGAGCACAAGTTCTAGGGGGAAGTATATTCCTTAGTTATTCATTTTTTCAGTCTGTATACTTCTTGTTAGTTGGCATTTTTTTTCTTGAAATATCTACTGAAATATAGGTATTTTGGGGCATGGTCCTTGCCAAAGGACCAGTGTATTTCTGGCAGGATGAATGTGACAAAAATAGCTCTCTGGAATGGGTATCTCCATCTCTTGCCATCATCCTAGTTTTGAAGGTGACACTGTGGAAGCCTGACCTCCCCAATATAACCTTTCTCGCATCCCTTGTGTTTTTCTCCCAGAGCTTTCTTGTGGCCACGTCAACAGTGCAGCTTTTCAATTTCCTTTTCAGTCTTCTCCCCTCATCTGATGGCTGACTTTCTCAGCCCATTCTCAAGCCCTTAACTGTGGTTTCACCCTTTGACTTGCAGAGCCCACGGCACTTCTTGCCTTCTCACAACTGTGCCTGCTGGATGCCATTGTTTAAATTGTCCTCACTGCTTTCTGAAGCCAACCAAGTAACCTCATTTATCAGCTTTCTCCACATCTGCAAAGACCCAGCTGTGGCAGGGATTTCAGAAGTCCAGATACACTGGAGTACTGATGAAAATCTGTCCAGTAAGACTCCTAGTAAAGAAAAGGAGGATATATTTTGGGGAGAAATGAGATATTGTTGCCTAAATCCAGCTTTCATAAGCATCTCAACATGAAGTACAAATGTTTTAAGGTATATTTAAGGACTTTCTACCATAAAAGACATTCTACTTCTGCCATAATTCAAAGCCTATGAGCAACTTTATACGGCCATAAAGTAAAGGTGAAGCAAATATTCTGCATGGTAGGACATAAATCCTAAAACACTGGCAAGTAGGATCAACAATGAAATTCAGTTTGCACACATTCTTTCAGTGGTCATGGTATAACACATATTACAGCTCTGCTTACAGCTGAAAGGCAGCTGAAGCTGGGCTTCCTAAATTTGATCTGAAATCAGGACTTCTAAAACTAATTTTGTACTCTAATATTTTGCATCTTTATCATGCATTAAGTCTGAATTCCTGCCTTCCTGCCTACATCTTTTTGAAGTACAGAAGTACCCTTCATGTGGTGAAGGAGAAAATGAAGTCTTGCAAAATTGCTATGCAGCTGTTATAAAATTCTGTTCTCCTACCTACCTGAGAGCAGTGTTCCATATTTGTTTTGGTGGGGTTTCAGTTGGTTTTTGTTTTTATTTTTTACATAGACAAAATAATTGACTTTGGGTTCGGTGTTTTATTTTTAGGATTTTTATATGTCTCTATTCACAGATGGATTTTCTTGTGCTTAGTTTAGTAAGTTGCAACAATAATTTCATCAGGCTGAGACAGAGAGATTGCTACCAGACCCACTAGAAAACCTACTTTGGTTCTTCTGTACTATCCATCAGACAGTGTGTGAATGTTAATGTCAGATCTGCAGTAAAACAGCATTAGTGCTTTCAGCTCAATCCCATTATGAATTAAGATCACATCATATATCCATGACTCCTTGTAAATCAGCTGAAGCATCCTGAGTCTCATCATCTTGAAGATGACAAAGGATCTTGCTGTGCCGGTGCTGGCTGTAGGGCTTGTTGAGAAGTAGGGCGGTAGTCCTCTTCTCAATGGACTTGCTATCACCCCCTCTGTTTCATACCATCCTTATGGACACAGGGCAGTAAACTACTGAAGGAACAAGAGGTGGTAGATTCTGGACAAGTTAGGGTTATAGCAAGATGAGTCACTTAAAATAAATTGTTGGATGCTACTGTGTGACTCTCTCTTTTGTGCATCAGAGGAACTAAATCCAATTGACAGTACTGTCACATAGGTAATTTATCTGCTTTTCTAGCCCAACACACACCTGGAAAACACTTTGACTGGGGAAGAGTCTGTCAGAACAGACTCAGATGTGCTTCTTCTGCAATCAAATCAGAAACACCTTCTCACATGGAAGAGCTGCAGAGTTTGAACTGCTCAGACACAAGCATAAGTTCCTAATTTTTTTTTTAGTCCAATAAACTCTGCCTGTTCACACCATCAGAGTGAAGGGTGGAAAACAAAGATTGCCACTTGTCATGATCAGAACTCTTCACACAAAAATATGATCACCTTCTGCAGAGATGAGCCTGCAGAAATGGAGAGGGTTTCACAGCAGGGTAACACAGGGCAGCACCTGTGGGTTCCAGAGACGTGCACATATAGCTGAGGGCAGAGCTCATCCTCCAGGAACCCCTACGCAACAGGAACCCCTCAGAGAGCAGTCACAGCAGGGGCTGCCAGAAAAATGATCAGACCTCCTGGTGTAGCAAATAGTGGGAGTTCAGGCTCTGTGTAGAGATATTTCTCTTCACATCAGCACCTTCCACCCAGTTGCAGCATCTCTCCTCTCCTGGGAACCTCTGAAGCAGCGCAGGTGATCAGATCAGCTGGGTCTGCATGTGAATGGTCCTGCAAAATGATGCTGCATTGTGAGTGCAAACACCCAGCCCCAGTCCTGGCTGACTGCTCCTTTGGCTTTGGTGGGTACCCAGCTACCTGCAGCTGCTAATGATTCCTCCAAGTCTTGACACCCAAGAGTTTTGCTGTCTTTCACTTGCATAACTCCCACCAGGACAGGAAAGCTCTAGCTGAAAACCACATGAAAAGTCTTTAGCAGGACATCATGTTAAACCTCTACCTCATACCCCTAGCTAGGACTGCAAGCACTCATTCTTTCTCTCTCCATGCAGGCGATAGACTAATGCGTATATTTCATATCTCCCTTTGGGCTCTGCCACTCCAGAAAATACAGGTGAAGGATTAGCAGGCAGTGATCATCTTCAGGGGAAGGATGAGGACTAACTTTCACTGCAAAGATGGCTCTTCTCACAGTACTTATGCAAAAGGCTGCCAGGCTCCAAGAAAGAGACTAACAAACTGTAGTGGAAGACAAATGGGAAACACCAATTGCAAAGCCTGCTGTCCTTCAACCAGAATGAGTTTTGTCTTCCAGGTAGGGAAAATCCTCCTGAGATATTGCCTATCTGAATACATCACTTAATCTTGTAGAAAGCTCCAGGACAGAGAAGTTCTTGCTGTTAGAAATTGCATCAAGTAACCTTATTGAAGATAAATGGCTTTGAACTTTCATAGCAACAGTGATGAAGTGCTTCAACATCCATGCAGTGCAGACTGAAAAATCAGAGCTTTTAGACAAAGAAATAAACTTATTCAAATGCAAGAATGAGATTTAGGGCAGAGTTTTCAGAGGATCTTAAAATCACTTTTCTTATTGCTGAGACTGGATGTCTGAAGAGCAAGATATATTTTACTGCCAGTCAGGTCCTATTGGCATGAGTTCAAGAAAAACTCAGATTTTCTTTGTATCTCTGCTGAATTAAACCACTTAAAAAAGTAAAGCAAACACTATCATGTACAAAACAAGTCTGGAAAGGATCTTTGTTTTCAAATCAGACTGCCTGGAGAACAGATTGTGGGGAAAGCACTACATCTCCCACCTGTTCAACGTGAATCCAGACTGGCAAGCACAGACTGTGTAGGGATTTTCTTCATGTTGCAACCTCTGCTTCAACCACTGAAGATAACAGCTGCCAAGCAGCTGGCTTGAAGCCTTTGATGACTCTGAGATTGTTCTCTAAATGTCTACAAATATCGACTTTTAGGCTGAGATGGTTTCAGGGCACAAGACAGCAAGGCTCCACGGAAGCTCTGCAAGGCTCCTCAACATAAGTGCATGGAAGGAATGCAGCAAGCCTTATGTCTTTCCCTCTGCCTTTCACAGCAGGGCCACTAGATACATCCACAGGGATCAGTCTGGGTCTTTCCTAACAACCTGTGGCAAATGGCTGGGCCACAAAACTGGATGCTACCATTCTGGAGTGGTTCAGTTTAACGGCAGACAAAATCAATGTGAGTTCCTCCCTCAGCTTTGAGAATTAAAACAGGATCTGGCACATCACAAATATTAAGCCGATTCTTATCTCCCTCAGATATTTCCTATTTCAGGACACAGAATCCTCTCTGGCTTCTGACAATGACAATAGACTACAAAATATGGCTAGATGCTACCGCAACTTCCACAGTACAGTTCTGATCCAGAGAGAGACCTCTGGGAATTACAGTAATATAAAGGAATAATTGTATGATATACTAACATAAATTCATGAGGGCTGATAACATCTTTAAAAGTAGCAGCTGATACTGAAAGGAGTCATTACTCAAAGTGTGTTTCAGGAGAGGCCTGTGTTTTTGCCTAATTGAGATGTGGAAGGAGATATCCAGAAGAGTGACAGTCTCAGGGCTACCCTGATTATTCAAAGAAACGCTGACCAAAAAAAAAAAAAAAAAAAAAAAGCTACAAGAGTCCTGAGTGAAACAGAAATATATTGCTGTTGCCTCTGGGCAGCAGTTTCTTGTGGAATGTGTCCTTGGAAAAGGAATTCTGGTAGGCAGAGAGGGTTGAACTTCAGCATATCACAGCTACTGCTCTGTCACTTCTAGAGTTTTCACAAAGAAATACTTAATCAGGACTCAAAAAAAAAAAAAAAATATAAATATCCACTGGATGGTGTGACTAGTGTGAGAGCTGCCAAGGAGATTTATCAAGCTTCTTCTGGATAAGCCTCCACACAACTCCTCTGCTGGATTGGCAGAAGACAGGAACAGCCCCAGGTCTGAGAACGACTGGCTGGATTCCTGACAGACTGTAAATCGTAGTTGTAATTGTACAGTGACTGTGTGTGATAAACTCCCACACCGAAAACCAGTGAAGATTAAACCTGGGGCCTCCAGCAGTGTGTGTCTGCACTGGCTGATGCTGACGGCCAGACTGTGGATTATGGCAAACGCATCGGCCTTACGGCCTGCTATGCACGACTGACATATGTTGGTGACTGTGTCTACACTCAGAAGTCATGTTGAAAAAGTATTTCTGCATGAATTTTGTCCTTAGTGTACTGAGGGCAAGCATGTAATCATACTGTCTGTGCTGGATCACACCTCACAAATGCCTCCTGATTGCTCTTCTCTCAGCTGGACACCTGGATGAACCAGAGATGAATCAGCAGCCATGAAGCTCTCCAGGAACTGAGGCCTGCAGTGAAGCACCACAGGAGTGTTCATCCTAGAGGGCCCATGGCTGTCCACAGAGAGAAACACTGAAGAGCACAGACTCAAATACAGAGAAATCTTTGCATACAAGCCATAGTGTCATGTTTCCACATATCAGAAGACTTATTTCTGCAAAACACACTCATCTTCACTCAAATTGCAACCTAAGTGGAAGCCCTGCCATGACTTACAAAGGTTCTATATGCAGTGGTGGTTGCACTTCCCATTCAGCCTCGAAGGCTGACAGGGGAGATGGGCCACAGTCAAGGCTCTAAGTTCTTCTGTGACATGACTGCTTTCCTCTATAGGCACAGCATAGCTCTTCTCCAGCCTTAATGATACTCCCCTAGGTGTGGACTCACTGCAGAAACCCCCTCTGCACCACCTGGCCATGAGATCAGAATGATCCTTCCCAGCCCCAGACTTGTAAAGCAGTTATGTTCACACTGCATCTGCTGTGAGGTCTGTGATCTGACTACAGCACCAGCCAGCACAAGCATCAGAAGCCATGCCACCAAAACAGCCCCACCGCTTTGCCGGGTTAACACACTTGCTCAACCACAGTGGGTCAGCTGCCATCCTGGAACTAAATTAACCCTACAGATTGCACTCACCTACAAAGCTGATATTTTGCCTAATAAAACAAACTCCATTCTCCTCTCCTGTTTGCCTTGAGCAGACACAACATCCAGTTCTAGAGAAAGGTCTGAACCATCACAGCTAAGTTAGAGGCTACTTTGCAGGTGAAAATTGACAGTGGGACAAATGATACCAAAATTTAATTCAGGTACAAGGACTAGTGGACTTCATCAGCAGTTCAAAAGAAGAATGGGGAATGCTGATAGTGATTATGGTAAATGGGGATTATAGTAACATGTCCAAATGCAAAAGTGAGAGGAAAAATACATTCCTAGGTCAAGAGGTTTTTCTGGAGCAATCTTTAGATTTGGTGATAATGCCCTGACAGAAGGCTGACACAGCTTGGCTTTTAGACCAGTCAGGTTGGGCAGCAGCCAAGAAGAGCTCTTATTCATTACATGTAAACTGAGCAAATTGCTCAGGGAAGGGAGTCAATAAACATGGAGCCTCATGACACAGTTTTCCCAGAGTGACCTTTCAAAGCATAATTGTATGTTAAAAGACTCGATGGGAGTTGTGTCTGATCAGAGAAGCACTAATCGGACTGGACTGGGGACTGGGGACTTCTTTGGAGTCAAATGGAAGTGTGTCAGGAAAGGGCTGTGTAGTTAGAGACTGTTTATGGCTAGCTCCCAAGTGAGGCTGTGATCAGGCGACCTTCAAAATTTTTTGGCCTCAGGTCCTCTGGGGAAAGGAAGAAATAACAATGGTGATGCTGGGAAGCACCTTCATTATCAATAAAATACCTGTGGCTTACGGTTCTCTTCTCATCCAGAGATGATAACTACATTTAGATCATTTCATCTAGGGGAGATTTTGATTGTGTTCAGGAGATGCATGATGCTGAGCATGGTCCTCAGCCCCTTGGACTACAGTCTTCAGGCTGCAGTTCTAGCTCAGTGTCTTGGGGTATGGGGTCACCACCCACAAGAAGAGATGGCAGTTCTCTCATTACCCTACCCCCATGCTTCTTCCCTGGCAAGCAGCCTTGCCCCCAGCCCAAATACCCCACAAAACTATCCTTATTCCTCCAAAGGTAGCAATCTCCTCCCCTTCCAATGCTTAAAGGCCCTCCCTATACTTCCTTTTAAATGATGATTTTCCAGCTGAAAAAGTGAGCCCAAACCACCTCTGTATTATGTCAACATAATTGCACAAGTATTCATATCTCCAGAGGGTTAGGGGATCCTGGGTTTCTCTTCAGCCTTGTGTTAGATGCCACATGTCATAAAATGTCACTCTAGGACACGAGAGAGAACACACGTACACGAGAGATTTCAGAAGGGCTAAAAAGGACCTATGTTTATTAACTTCCAAATTTATAGATTTCTTAACCAGGACAAGGATTGGGTGAACAAGGTCACTTCTTCTACAAACACATTGGCTTCAAGAAATGTCCATCAGGGCACCCTTGTCACAGTGCAGGTATGTAAACATTCTTACAGTTAGGAAAACATAGCTTATTGTTTACATGAAAGACTGTGAGAACTCTGACTCCGAAAGTAAAACATCAGAAAGCTGAGAGAACTAGGCAACAACAACATAGGGTCATTTCCCAGGATAGACTCATTTAACCATAGGGCAAACTAGTGCAAGGCATCGCAAATCACACAGCAGTCAGAAAACCAGTAAGAGACTGAGAGACATCCTCCCAGTTTCAGTGAGTTAGAAAGAGGCATCAAGGAGTGCGCTAAGGAATGCTTGGAGCTGGGCTGGCAAGGTGAGCACCCCTGGAACTCAGCAGAGAACTATGGAGGAGAGGGTTTCCTGGAAGGTGACTACTGCATGATTAATGGCAGTTCAGGTCACTTATTCCAAATACTTAGATTAACCTCTGAGATGCTGAGGTGTGTCTGTCTGTGAGCATCAATGACAGAATTGCAAAAGCCTATTTTTTCTTTCAAAAATCAAGGAGTATCACTGTGCTATTATGTCAAGAAAATTAATCCTTTGAGAAATTGAAACTGTTCTTTTTTAGGATGAACAGTGCAAGGCTGACCCATAGAGAACCATAGAATTATTTAGGTTGGAAAAGACCTCTTAGATCATTGAGTCCTACTATTAACCCAGCACTGCCAAGGCTACCACTAAACCATGTCCCTAAGTGCCACATCTACACATCTTTTAAATACCTCCAGGGATGGGGACTCAATCACTTCCAATGAGAAGGCTGTTCCAGTGCTTTACCACACTTCCCATGAAGAAATTATTCCTGTTGTCCAACCTGAACTTCCCCTGGAGCAGCTTGTCCTCTCTTCCTGTCACTGGTTTCCAGAGAGAAGATACCAACCCTCACCTGGCTAAGCCTCCTTTTAGGCAGTTGCAGAAGTGACAAGATCACTCCTGGGCCTCCTTTTCTCCAGGCTGAACAACCCAAACTCCCTCAGCCAGTACTTCTAAGACTTGTGCTCCAAACCCTTCCCCACCTCCGTTGCCCTCATCTGGACATGCTCCAGCACCTCAGAGCCCTTCTTATAGTGAGGGGCCCAGAACTGAACACAGGATTCAAAGTGTGCCCTCACCAGTGCCAAGAGCAGCGGAACAATCAGTGTCCCGGTCCTGCTGGTCAAGCTATTACTGATACAAGCCAGGATGCCATTGGTCTAGCACAGACTTGAAGACAAGACAAATAACCTGCCTGAACTCAGGTGAGGTATGCCAGATTTGAATCTAAGTAAGGAAAGTCAGATAAAAATAGGTTATTTACTGTACAAATCCTAAACAGTGTTTTTCTCCACGGGAATTTTGACACGTATTCGTATATGTTTTTGTTCATATTCCACTGTCCTCCCAAATATGTGAGTTTGACTTAACATGTTACATTGTGTGAAGTGCTCTAATTTAACATGCAATGGTACCTCAGAGAGAATTTCTCAATCTGAACCCGTGCATATAATCTTCTAGAGATCCTTATGATGATGTATTACATGAAAGAACAGCAATAAACCTTTCTCTTGGTATCTGCAAAACATTTCAAAATGTGTGCCATGCAAATCCTATCAGACATTCTCAGCTTGTATCACCTGCTTGCATTGGAGGGCTACTTTTATGAAAAGGGTGGTGCATAATGTGGCAATTGAAATGAAACCTTAGGAAGAAAAGAACAATTGCCAAAATGTACTACCTGCTAAAGCTTGTCTTGCAATTTGTTTGCTACATTTTATCTTCTACAGTCACAATTCATTTAAAAAGAAAAGTGTCACCATCACCAAAGGCAAAACACAGGTCCCTGTACTCCCTGCTTGGACTGTCTCCAGCTGCCCTCATGAGCTGGATTCAGCACCATCTGCACTTTGTGGCACAAAGGAAAACCCACACAGGAAGCAGAGTTTTGGACCTGTGTCTAGCCCAAAGCTGGTTCTGTGGGGCAACAAAGAAAGGAACTCTTGACATTTTCTAATCTTTCTGTCATTTCATTAAATGGAAACAACATGAATCTCTTCCTCATTTCTTGCAGGCTTTGGAGATTGATTTTTGTCTGAGTGGGTTTTTTTCTTCTGGACGATTAACGGGGAATATACTTTAGCATTACCACATAAGTTATCAAGCACCTTCACAGATTAAATACTTAATTTCAGGTTGGTTATTTGCAAGATCAGATTTGGGCAGGATCTCTAACCCTATTGCCTGTCAATTCCTCTTAACATCATTTTTTTTCCTTTACTTTCTTATTGCCAGAACCTGTTTCAGGCACTCATGAAGCTTGATAGGAATTGCCTTGAAAAGACTCGAGTGATCAAATCTGACCAGACATGCAAGATGAATATTCATGGTTTATTGAAGCAACCTCCACCTTCTTTTCAGAGCAGGATACTTCAGCTGACCTGTTGTCTCTCGTGCAAGTCACTGCCTCATTACCATTTGTTCCTCTGGAACTTAGCTTCGAGGGACATCAAGCTCATGTTAAATAATTCACCAAAAAAAGTGAAAGAGAGCTGTATCTGATCCAGAGTGGAGGCACCTGAAGTTCCCTTCTGTGTCTGCAAACAGAAGTGGACTTAAAGGGACTGCAAGAACCATCTTCTCCCCTTGGACATGAAGCATGGATACTACCCACTTTGATTTTAGACAAGTGGAAAATAAGTGCCTGTGCTTGCTCACGTCACCTATAGTTTCTCTGTGGAAGGAGGAGGTAGGGCACTTTGGTGAAGTGTTCCATTTCAGGTATTTAGACATTAATTTCGGGAGGCAAGGAATAAAATACTGACACTGTGCACATCAATCTCCACTCTTTTAGGGGCTCAAATCTCCAGGAAAACCAGACTGAAACCTATCCCAAAAACCACAGGCTAGGACCAAAGGGTACTTGTGCTTTTACTACTCTCATATGTTAAAACTGCCAAGGAAGAGCAGTCATTTACCAGCTGGCAATAAAAAAGGTTACCAAAGGTAACCTGGGTTACCTGGGTTAGCATTGGGGTCCATTTTAGCAGCACATAGAGAATATGATTTTCATTGTCCTGGTTTCTCTGGCCTGCCAGAACAATCATAGCCTTTCTTTCACAGGTATCTAAACAGGAGAGCTCCACCACTTTCAGGACGAACAACTTTCTTTACAATAGACAAAAAAAACCCTACTGATGATGGAGGAAGGAGATATGACAGGTTATTTTCCTCCATTTGCCCATGAACAAATACACTGGTATGCAGAGCAGACACTGGTTTGCAGAGAAGTCAGTTGTGCCTTAAAACCCAAGGCAGGAAGGGCCAGAGTGCCTTTTGTGGGCTAAAATGATGTTTGGGAAGGCATTGTAGTAACTCCTTTAATACAGCCAGATTTCATGTGCAGCAAGAAGAGGGGCTAAAAATAGAGCAGGATGCTAATGAGGGCCTGGCACACACCATCTGCACAATGAGATGATGATTCTTTTTGAAAATGCAATAATTTAAGGGGTTGTTTCATTTTGTTTCTTTCTGCTGCTGCAAAATGTTCAGAAACATGAGGCTGTTTGGGTCTTCAATTTTTTCTCCCTAATCTTAGGAAAATGAAATTGTAATGGACAAAGAAGAAAACAACTAGAAGCAAGAAAGCAACTAGAAGCTTTATTTTTCCCGAGGCTGCTCACACGTGATCAGCAAACTAAGTGGGTTAAGAGCAGGGTTTCTTAACACTTCAGGTGGATTTCCACACAGCCCAAGATGGAGGGTCAGGATATTGTTTACAAAGAAAAACTTTGGCTTTTTTTCCCACTTTGTTGCCTCTGTTGCAGGCACCACTGGGAGCTCCCTGTCTGCAGGTTGGTCACCTCTATATCCCAAATCCACCTGGCAGCTCCAGGGTAGGCTGGGACACTTGCTTTTGTGGCACACCACTCATTCCTTGTCTCCCCATTTGGCTCACATGCAGACTTTCCCTGGGGATGGACATGCTACCACCCTGGGAGAGAGACAAGGCAGAGGGAAGGACTTGCTCTTGTCTGTGAGGAGCATGGGCATAACAGAAGCCAAACCCAGATTGGGATGCAGCTGCTGGTGGTGAGGCTGAGCCATCCCCAGCTCTGGTGCACCCAAGCAAAATTGCCCAATAGTTTGGGCGTGATCAGGCCTTTGAGTGATGCAGGTCTGTGTAAACCATGGGTCTGAAGGAAACCAGGCTGAAAATCAGAGCAGGAAGATAAGTACTCATGAAATATCCTTTTTTTTCCTGTCAGAGAGAGCCTGCCTCTTAGCAGTCTATGTTGGTGGACCACAAAGGCATGCAGCAGATCAAGAAGAGTTTTCTGTGTTTTTTGGCACAGACACACTAATCTCACACACTCATATTCCTTATTTATAGGAATAATTGCTACTCTGAGAGGGAACAAAACAGGTATTCTCTCTTAATGCTCCCATTAAAGAGAGCACACAGATGGTAATTAATGCATCATGGCATGACTAAATTGTAAGGAGAAATTGCTGCAACAAGAAGTCACCCCAAGAACAGCAGGATTCAGATTAGTGTTCATTTCAAGATCAACTGTTTCTTCTTTCCTTGAAGAGCTAGGGACCAGCTATTCCACATTATGAAAGATTTATTTGTCTGCTTTCATGAGTTTTGTGTCACAATGGAGCTTTGTTATCTTTAATAGATTCATGTACTCCTTCCCTAGTGCTTTGTCAAATAATAATACTTACAAGGCAATAAAAGGGAAAAGAAAACACAAAGTAAAGAACCACCCCCTGTACCATAAGTCCTGGGTAGGTGAATGTGTGTGTATTTGTGTGTGTATGTGTGCAGGAGAGGGGTTGTTTATTGCACCGTCCAGTGCAGAATTAAATAATTTATGTACCATCTACATGCAAATGTATCCTTCATTTAAGTAATAAACTGCACCCTTGTATAATTTACCCAAACAAAGGAGCTGCGAGGACACGGCCACTAATCTTCAGAAATCAACTGTGCCTTTTCAAAAGGGATTTTTGTCTTTCTGTGAATTGATCAAACTTGACAAGTAATTTCAACCTAATGTTCACGGCTATCCTCCTCTCTCCTCACCATCTGTAGGTGAGAAATCCTATTTTCTGAAAGTGACAGGGTAATGCAGGAGGCTGCAGACATCTGGAAAAAAAAATTGGTTTTCCCAGAGCTACAGGCAAACCAAGGGTGGATTCAGGAAGGATATGAGTGGTTTTTAACAAATAAATTCTTTATGCCTGTAACTGCCCAGACAGAGTCATGTATTTTAAGCCACTAAGTTTAATGAGAGCATCTGTGAGATGTCGTACTTTGATTAAAACATCTCTGTATTTAAAATACTATAGTAGAAATGCTTCACTGGAATAGCCTTGCTCTTGTTAACAGATAAAGACTCTCAGAAGAAATTAATTCTGCAAACTTCTTGCATCAATGAAAACTATATTATAAACAAAGAGACTGAATGCAAACTCAATTTGCTTCCAAATTTGTTTATAAAAATACCAGCTTTGAGTGAAAGCTGATCAGTCCTACATCCAGCAGTAGAGGTGAAATAGGAAAAAGGTCAGTTATCATGCTGGCAGGATCATTGACATGGCTGAGATTGATCCAAAACAATGACAAGAGGGTCTTGTGCAAATTTTGGTGTTTTCTCACAGGAAGTACAATACCAGAATTAGGGCCATTTTTGGCCATAACAGGACACTTCAGGGAATACAGAGCACCAGTGGATGGAGATTCTTGTATCCTTAGGCTGAGAGTATCCAGCCTCAAACATAAGCACATCTGTGTGTAATCTGTATAAATATACCAATGCTGAGGGAGTAATTATATTCTTTTTATTCTGCACATGTTTTTTTTCCCTTTCTGGATCCCTGCTGCTCCTGAGAAATCATCCAGGGCTATTTTCCCTAGCAAATAGGAGGTCTTCATGTGATACATCAGATACCCTCACACCCAGCTCAGACACAGGTGTCTTTTATTCACCATCCCTCAAGCTAGATAACTGGAGCTATGAGTTTCCTCAGCTGCTGGGTCCTGCAGCATGTGTCTTGGCTCCAAGAGCCTAAAGGCAGGCTCTTTCCCACACACGCTTTACTTCCCACACAGAGGTGTTCCCTACATCCTCCTCTCCTCAGCCCCCCTCTGGGGATGCTTATTGGCATCTTTGAGTGAGATCTGTCACACATAAGCTGAAGTGCTCATGAGTAGCCGGAGGAGAAGTGGTGGCTAGCAGAGGTGAGTTCAGCCTCAAGGCCAGCTGTAGGTTAGGTTAAAGCACCTGGCTGGCAAGGCACAAGGAGGGTCTGGAGAGTGGCAATGCATTTTGGTGTCACAATAACTTCTGAAGTTCTGAAATCTGCTTTAATTCCCCCATTAGAAGAAATCACAGAGCTTCTGATGGTTTTCACAGCAGAGGATTATGTCAATGCAGATTGAAAAGGTCCCTTGGAAGATTGAAAAGGACAGAGTTTTCTGGTCTTTCTGAATTTCTCCTCCTTTGTTTCCCTCCCTCAAGGATTTAACCAGACAGTCCACCTCAAAATTCACTAAAACAGAATGGGAAAACACAATCAAAATCAATACATGATTACAAAATACCTTCTTCAGGAAAAAAAAAATATAATAGAAGCTAGCAAAAAATACATTTTATTTAATTAAAAAGAAAAAAATCTCTGCCACTAGCCTGAATGTATTTTCCCAGCCATCCCAGCTGAAAGGAAAATTAAGGTTCTTTCTGTTGTCAGGTACATGGACGCTATGTTAGCTCCTCTACCAAGACAGTTATCTTCATCTCTTGGTCTGGTCATTGCTGGGTAATGAAGGTCATCAGGTTTTCTGATTGCACAAGCAAGAGCTGATCCCTTAGATTTGCCCTGTGAGGATGCTGGCAGCAACAAAGTCAGTGGTGCAGACTGACTTTGCCATGCAGAGGCACAGATGAGACTGGATTTGGTCTCAGAACTCAGCAGAATGGATTTCTGAGGCAAGAAAATGCCAGGTATGTTTGTTTTTACTTCAATAAGGGGGATGAAATTTTATTTCCATTTTGTATAAATAAATAGCAGTTTGCCAAAATACATTGGCTTCTACTAACAACATTACTACTGCACATAAAACAAAGCATTTATTATAATTCATCAATTTCTTGAAACATCCAGTCCTGAAGAATACAAATATTTTGTCTCTTTAAACCTTTGGGCTTCCTGAGGTTTGGGGCTTAAACTCATTGTGAGGTCAGAAAGACAGACTCCACTGCTGGGAGCTCTCCTCTCCTCCCCTCCATCCATCTATCAATCATCTATCAAATCAGGCAGAACTGGACCTACTGTTCTCACCACCAGCAGAAAAAGGTTTATTAGGTTCTCCAGACTTTTTGGGTCACTGACAGGAGGAGAGCAAGAGCTCAATGCCAAAAAACCTTTGTTTTTCTCTGAAAGGAGAGGCAGCAGCCTAAGTTACTGCCAATTTTCACAAAGCCATAAAAGTCCAGCAGTATCACTAAGATAGGATTCAGTCCACGGCTCCTCATTATTCAAAGGGATGGGAGGATATGGAGACGCCAGAGTAATCTGGAGCAGACAATGAAAGTTGTCAAGTCTCCCCTGATTAAAAGTGCAAATCCTACCACCCTAACCCTAATCCTTCCCCATGGAAAGGGGAGATTAGCCTGGGTCCGGAAAAAAGATAACTCTATCTTTTCCTTAAGTTACGTGTTAAAATTCAATCTTCTCTCAGGAGATGGCAGGAATGGATATTGCTTTTTCTCTGGCCCTAATTAGAAAACCATAAGAAGGTAAACACTGCTGCTTGCACAGTGACTGGCATAGCAGAGCTCTGTGCTCTCTGATTGCTTCATTAGCACACTAAGACTACCCACACAGTCAGGGAGGCCAAACATAGAGGACCTTTTCCAGCCCTTGGGGGTTATATGGTGTTTTGCAAGACACTGGAGCAATCCATAAACTTTTGCCTCCACATACAGAGGTGTGAATCATCAGCAAGCAGGCATGCTGTCAGGGAGGATGCCAGCATGCCAGGGCACTTCAGTCCTTCTGCCTCCTTGGTTCTCTGGTCATTAGGAGCAATTTTTTAATGGGATTTTATTCTGCATGATCTGCATACACCAGGGGTGATCCCGATGCCTCTGAGGCTCCTGATCCAGCCAAATCTTAACATCCCTAAAAGCTGCCTTTAATGTCAGTGGGACAGGGCATGAAGGCAGCTTTCTCAGCAGCATTCTGAAGGGATGCAATTATGTGTTCTGAGACAAGGAGCTCACAGCCCACTGCAGAGCTTGATATGGCCAATGTCCTGTGGGGACAGAGACAGAGGCAGCCCCACAACACAGCTGGCAGCCGGTGGGGTGAGAATTCAGAAGAGGCTCAGTGCTGGTATGTGATGAACACTCCCCTCTCTGGTGTCCTCCACCAATCCTTGGGTCCAGTAAGAGCCCCGTGCATCCTCTCCTGCTGACACCATAGCAAGAACAGAGGCAGGCGTGCAAGGCAACTGACAGGGAAGGACTTTACCAAGCAGAGGGGCTTTTTCCAGCTCCCACTGGTATCAACACTTCCTCCTCACAGTGTAGCACATGCTTGACAAATTTCCTTCACTCAGTTTTTCAAGCCACTGTGCTCACCAGTGCCTCCATATGGGGCTACTAGCTTTCAGCAGGAAAAGACTAGTTTTGGAGTACAAGGTGGAGCAGAGAAACCCTCCTGGAGAAGTTCAGTCACCACAGGGCTGGGGACTGCCACTGTAGGGGTCAGCAAGGCCTGCTGGGGGGCACCAGAATGAGTCTCTGCCTGTGAACAAACCCTTCACAAATTCTGCAGAAGATGACAAAGTAGCAGCCTGCATTGATGTGACACTTTTTTTGTTAGCCCAGCTGTGATTGTGCTGAAATGGAGACAATAATAAGTCTCTGTGGCTTGGTTTCCAAACCAAGCACAGATGAGACCTTTGTGATCAACTGGAAACCCCGCCGATATCTTTAAAATGTGTCCATGGGAGGAATACAAAGCATTAGCAGTAATATTTATTTTTCACAGCTTAACTGTGTTTTGAGAAGGGGAGGGCAATGCTCATTAGCAGCACAAATGGACCAACCTGTCTTTTCAGGCTATTAATATGGTGGCTAGTGTTAATGGAAATATAATGGAATGAGATGCTTTTAGAAGTATGGGATTTTGCACAGTCAGGGAAAAAAATCAAAGGCATTAATGAAATTTTAATGAGAAAATCAGCTTGCAGTAATTTTACAGGTAATGATTATTTCCTTGATTCAACTACCTTGAATAGCTTTGTCTTTGGTGGGATGCACTTGCAAGGTGTGCACATGAGGGCAGTGAATGATGTATTACAGGCCAGCTGTGACTGTTCTGGGAAAGAAACATGGTTTGATGTACAAAAGATTGTCTGCCTGCATGAAAGGCTAGAACCTGACTGCCTCCTTTCCACCCAGGAGAGAGGGAGAGATCTCGGACCTGCTTTGTCTATTGGATGCTAGTGACACATCATATCACAATTCAGTTATTTCAACCTTTGGAGTCACCTACCCTCCTCCTTTGGAGCTGGAGCTGAGGCTCTTGGCGTAGGTAGTGCACCCTGCCCTCTAGGAGCTCATGCTCCTAATTAGGCACTCGGTACAAACCCAGAAATACACAGGATTTTATTACTGCATGTACATGCAAACTCATGCCCACCTTACAGAGGTTTTGCCTTTATTAGGAAGCAACCAATGCTTTCACTGCCTCTGGGGCTTGCTAACATCACAGCTGTCCATCAGTGAAGCTGATCTGGAGGGACTGAGGGGTGCTAATTGGGCTAGAAGGGCCAGGGGTTTGTTTCACCTAGCTTGGGGTGCCAACAGAGCAGTCATCTCTCTCAGCCCACTTTAAGTGTTTGTAGGGAGAAACATTTAGCATCTGTCCCACCTGACTGCTTTTGGGCCTCTGGGCTAGGAGAGGCCTTGCACCTTGACGGTGCCTTCACTGGAGATACCACTGATCATATCTGAGTTTGAAACCTCCACAGGAAACTTTGCTTTTGAATCCACACACACTTGGTCAGTCCTCCCAAGAGTCTCCTGTAGTGAAGCTGGTGTATAAACCTACATCAGTCTTCCTCTCTGATAGCACCAGAAACACCCAGGAAAGAGCAAGAGAGAAGTGTTTCAGGGACAGATCATGATGGTTTCTATCCTGGAGTTCCAAGCGAGGTTGCTTGAGCCTGCCTGTAGGTACGGAGGATCAGGCAGGAAAATGTCTCCCCTGTCCCACAGAGACAGCATCACCATGATCCTCTGCTTGGATTGCATCTCGCTAACCCCATGAGATTGAGAAACTGTATGTGAGTGGTATGGTTAAATCTGTGTACATCTGAAAGGACACAAGCCTCAAAAAGACACTTACTGTTGAGTTCCTGGAGTCTGACATCTAGAATATCCTCTCAGCCGTCCCCAGATCTGCAGTAATTATAGAGCGAGAACTTCTGTAAGGCATATTGGCTCTGGTTCCCCATAAAGAGCTGGATCATGGTAGTTAGCCAGGAAAGAAACTCCCTGTGACAAAGACTTAAAACTCCTGGTGCCAGCCACTGCTGGTCCAAAATTCAAAAATCTTTGGGAAAGGAAGGAACAAACCGCCTCGTATGAGTCCCTAGACAAAATTAAGGTCCACTTGATTTCACTCAGTACTCTGAGCTCAAAAGTTCTTGCTGAGTTATGGTATGCACTTTAGGAGAACATCCAATTGCTTTCCAAGGTTACCAGCAAGAAAACAAGACTGAAGGCATCCAAGAGGATTGTTACTTAGGGTGCCCTCTTTCTGAGTACTAGTCATGCTTTGCATAAAAAGTAAACTTCCACCCTGTCAGACTGAAATGATTTGTTAATTTTATGCTTAGTGTTCTGTCTCCACTTTTACTGCTCACTCAGATGAACAGTCTGGGAGCCTCCGGTGTGGGGGCTGTGTGCTTTGACATGCTAAAGTCTCGGAAACATTATTACTTGAGCTTTTCTTCTTTTTTTTTTTTCCCTATGTTTTTATGGTGTCTTTTTTTGTTTGTTTGTTTTGCTCTGGATTGAAAAAGATTAAAGTGAAAACTCAGAGCCAAACTTTCATGCCTGAACTGCAATGACTATAATACAGCAAAGTAACTCTGACCATTTCAAAACTCTATTATCCACGAAATCAAGTGGACATCTCTAACATTCAGAAGTCACTGGAGGGACCATCCATCATTTTATTTTTCCCAGTAGATTTATTCTGTCATTTGTTTGGGGGATTTTTACTTTCCAACATACCATGAAATTTAAAATTAAATATCTACTCTGAGGAGAAAGGAGTGCAAGAAATGTTATAATTTATCTAAGGTGCTAAAGAAGAAGTGAAAAATTCAGCAAAGATATTTTTTTTGTTACCTGCCCTTAAAAATAGAGTATATTGCTCTGAAACATATAATAGTGCAAGGAACCCTTAGTGCCATTTGCACGGTTGCTGCAAGCTTGGTGCTTGCAACTTAATTTCTCCAAGAGTTTTTACCTAAAAGCAAATTTCATATTAGGAAATGACACTGCAAACACGGATCACACGCAAACATTTTCCATCAGCAGCGGTAGTACCAGTCCCAGAACCACAAAGTGGGAGCAAGTATCCTTGGAGCACAAACTGCTTTGAAAAGTTCGTCTGGCTTTTTTTCCTTCTCTCACACCCAGTTTTAAAGACACAGAATGGCACAGGAATCATGCCTGGGCATAGAGTGGTGATAGGGGATACACATCATAAATCCACCACGAGACATCTGTCCATGCACATGGAGCCAAAAGGAATGAAACAATCTGTGCCACTGGCTCATCACCGTTTTCTTGCCTGCTCTCCTGCAAGTTTTAGTGGAATGTCATCCCATAGAGTTTCATTTGGGTCCTTGTCACAGATGACCCAAAAATAGTCACCTTTTTTATTTTTCACTTTGATTACACCAGCTGAATTTCTGTGGACTGGACTTGTTTGCTTCAAATCCTGTTTCAGCAGAGTACACAAACGTGCATTTACTATTCAATGGGTTATTACTAGAATGGCTTGTAAACACTCTCAGGATGGAAAACTGTGTCTGTGCTAAAGGTATCTTTTCCTACAGAGAAGGGAAACTAATGGTAGTGTAGAACATCTTCAATTTTTTGCTACTGTCAGCTTTTTTTTATGCAGAGAGCTGGACTTTGCAGCAGCAAATGTGTTAGCATGAGGAACCAGAGACCTTTCATCCAGCTTTATAGTTTAAAATGTAGATGTTTACATCTAAAGCAATTGCCGTGGCTTCCTTTATATCCAAGGAAATAAGCACTTGGGGGATTCTACTGCAGGTCCCCAGAGCTGGTATTGGTGGCAGCAGACCCCCTGCACCCATGCTGGAGACAAAAGTCATGATGGGCTGTGGAGGTGCCTTCCCCTGAAATCCCAGGGGGAGGGACCCTGCAGGGTATGGGTCTGTCCCTGTCCCCATGTCATGTGTGCCCCATTCCTGTTCCTGTTTGGGTGGTTTGGGGTGCCCGGGGCTTGGGAGAGAGCAGGGTCCCATGACTGGGCCTAGGAGCTCCAGCCATGCGGCTGGAGGAATAAATCATCCCTGAACATCTAAAGAAATATGGCTTCATCTTTCCTTCCAAGTCCATTGCTGTCTTATTCATGTTGTAAGGATTCCCTGCACTACAACAAATATGGGCCCCCTCAGCCTTCCTCATGGGTAAGATAATGTTTTCCTTAAAACTTGAGAACCATGTATTTTCAGCTTTGAGGTCAAGTCATTGATTTCTTTCTTCAGTGAAAAATATGAAGCCGGTTTTCTGATAATGGTGGCATTTCTTCCTTCGTAATCCATTTGAAAGAGGCAGGTAGAGCTATCAAGCTGTTTGGTTCATGGGATTTGTTTGTTTTCAGATCACTGTGAAGCTTCAAAGTGTTGTGTAAGTATTATTGGGACTGTGTTTTCAAGACTTTCTGTTACCAGTCTCACTGTTGCATGCTTGAGCACATAGCTATACTTTTTAAATATCAAACCCCTCCATCTTGTACAGGCAATATTTATATATTTATTTATTTATTTACATTTTTATTCCTGGACACCTTTAAAGGATCTGAAAACTAATTATATTGCATTCTAATGTGTATGTGTACACATGCACACACACATGTATATGTGGCTTATAAATATCTTATATATTTATGTGTAATAAATTTGAATTGTATTTGAAACGGATGACCCAGAAAAATAATTAACCAAGCATGGACTGTGCCTCTTCACCTTCATTTTACTTCTGATACGTGTATTTGCACGAGTGTCTTGTTTCCCCTCTTGCTGCCTGCATTAGTGACAACACAATCTGGTAAAATAGATGTGGGATGGTAAAGCTGTGGTGCTGAGGAAGCAGGAGAGTTCAAATGACTGGGAAAACTCTGATCATTGTATTTCCTGGGGTATTTACATGGCATACATAATGGTTAGCTTAATAAATAGGAGGGTCAGAGGCCAGGCAGAAAGGAAAGCTATGGCTGCAAATGAACAATCCCCCAGCAAATAAGGTCATCCCAAGCAATGCTCAAGCTCTGTGAGAGGATGCAGTGCTGCAGCCCAAGCCCCAGGTCTCATTTGCCCAAGGCTGAATGCAGCAGGCAGCTAAGTCTCTTTCTGCAGACCTAGAAGTTGTCAAGGAGCCTGGCCATCTGCCAGGGCATGTCTAGCCCTAAGGTAAATTGGAGAGGTCTTCAGACTGTTTTGCATATGTTTAAATCCCTTTCCTGGAGACTGTTACTGGGGATAACTTTTATTAAAGTACTGTAAAAAAAATTATCAGGCAGCTGCCTTTTGGTCTCTGCCTTCACCCCATCTCTCCCAGAGCAAGTGGGTGCTGACTGTCCCTCTGTCATAGCCATCAGGCTGGAAGCAAGTCCTAGGGATGGCAGACAGTTCCCTGTCCCTCTCCCTTCCTTTGCCTTCTTTCTCTCTTGAAAACCATGTGCTCCCCTCCAGCAAAGTAGTGGAGCAGCACAAAGCTGTTACTGGGTGTTGCTGTGGTGAGATAGTCGTGGTCTCAAAGGAGGGAGGGGATGAAGTAAAGTTTTGAAATCTGAGGGTTGACATGCCAGGAGGGTGCAAATCCTGGGAAAGGGGCTTGTCATCAGTTCCTTTGCCTAAGTCCACACCTCCCTCACACATCCTGCAAATCACTCCTTGCAAAGCCAGAACTAATGTCTTTTGTCTTCAGGGGGAAAGACTCTTTGCAACCCATTCTGAATCACAACATAGCAATTTTTCTAACATGATGTCTCCCTTTTCCTGGAGAACTTAGCCGAGTACAGGAAAACACACAGACTTCAGCCACACCTGGCTGTTTTTTCTATTCAGAAAAATTAGTACAGCTCCATGTCTGAGCAAGTCTGTCCTGCTGGGAACTAAAGGACGTTTAAAAGAAAGTGGCAGGTCTTACCAGCATAGCACAGCCCTCTATACCTATGCACCTCTGAACTACATCTACATCAAATCCCATTGTGTTGGAGCAAAAGCCGTGTGGCTGCACTCACCCTACAGATTTGCCACAAGTTGCAGTGTTAGAAATCTCAAAGTTAAATTAGTAAGAGTAAACATTTCAAACAGGGCAAGGCCTGGCCCTCCCTTTTGCCTGTAAAATTTGTATCTCAGTGTTTGCATTTGCAAAATACTTCTCTGTGTACTTGCACCTGTCCCCACTCCCATTTATCCCAGCAAATAGCTGAAGGTGGCAACAGTTTTATCTGAGCTTGCTTTTCAATCCCAAGTGGAAAGAGTCTGTGTAAATTGCAAGGCTGACCTTCTGAAAACGAGGCCTTGAGTTACCCCTCTCTTGTATTTAACTTCCAATTTACCATATGGAGGGAAGATAAATTGGATAGGTTAATTAGGAAGCTCTGGAATTCTGTTCATCATTGTGCTGTGCAATCTCTTGCCTTAAGGACCCTGAATATGCTGACATGAAGCCTTTTCTGCATGCCAGCCTCGTGGCATCTCCATCACAATAAAGGAGCCGGAGGAGAAGATGGTTGGAGTAGCCAAGCAAATCAGGAAAAACAACTAGCTAAATTGAGTGCTTTGTAATCTAATGCATTAAAGTCATACTCAATAAAGCTTGCCAACAGTCCCTGGCCTCTCTGCTGCAAAGTTCACAGAGGCATCTGATTAGAATAACATGTGTCTTCTAAAAATCTTTTTTTAAAAAGATTTTCATTCTGGATAGGGAACAAATAATGAATTGGAAATGTCCCTTTGGGAGTGTGGGATGAAGGGGGGCATTCAGCAAGCCCACCCAGCCCCAGAAGTCTGACTGCTCTCTGCTTGCCTCAAGATGGAAAACCTATCAGCTACAGCAAGTTTTCTATTCCCTGCCAAAAAAAAAAAAAAAAAAAAAACCACCAGAAATAGCCCTGATCATTTTTTTATTCAAATACTTCCCTGAAATTATGTGAAATCCAAGCTCAGTTTCAAATACCAGCTATAGCAGTGACGGAGCCAAGAGTCCTGAGGAACCTCATCATTCAGAAGTGTGTCACCTTCAACATGTACATTATATGATTTAGAGTAACTTGTCCCAGGTAAGACTTTTGAGGTGTAAGGGATGAGAGGGGGGAGGAGACATTAGGAACATGGTGAGAAAATGGGTAACCACCATGTCATACCATGAGAAGAGGGGCAGAGACAAACTGTGACATGGGATGTCAAGAGTAAGAGAGACATGCTTTTTCTTTTTTTTTTTAAGAAAAGTTAAGTTTTATGTCTGAATCTTGAAAATCAGACCACATGATATGTTGTAAAAGAGTACAGATTGTGCAACAAATGCTTTGTCTGTGGCTGCATATTTGCCTGGGGCAGCTTCATGGATTGTGTGCATCCATGCTCTCTTTTTTTTATACTCCCTTGAAGATTCTGAGCTTTTTCCACTTACAGAACCGTTGGTGTCAGTGCCAGAAGAGGAGTATTTCCTGGGCAATCTAGGTCAGTATAATGATCCAGCTCTGGAGATGTCCTCTAGCAGTGTCACTTGCTGCTTCCCCCACTGCCATCTTAGCAGAGCACATCAGCCTCAATAATGTCATAAATAAAGCGTCAAACATTCTTGAGCAGGGTTGTGTTGGCATGTTGTATTTCACACAAGTATTAGAGCCAAGAAACCCCTTAAGGTCTCTCAGACCACACCTGAGCAAAGCTTTGCTGGCAGCAATGATGTACAATGCACCCTCCCTTACTACAGTTTCTCCAGACTTCTGGTATCCTTGCAGCCCGGGAGTCTTAGGGGACGTGTGATGGAGAAGCTGTTCCTGTCCAAGATGTGCCTATAGGTGTAGTGGAGAAGGGGAGAGATGGGTGGATCCAAGAGAGATCCATGCTGGCCTTGATTGGACTCAATGACCTTAGAAGCCCTTTCCAACCCATAGCTCTTATGCAACAACTTCCTGAACTGATGAAATACAGCAAACCTCAGGACCATTTAGAGGTCCTTATGCCCAGCCAGAGCTCTGGCTCTGACCTAGTGGGGTGGGAGAACCTCCCTTTTCTAATCCAACTTCACCTGTGACAGCTGGGAACATGGGAGGTGATCAAATCTGCATGGCCCTCTGCTCCTTTCCTAACACCCATACCACCATAAAATCCAGTGATGATAAAAGCCTTACACAGCCGAGAAAATGTACAGTCAAAACAGAATTTCTGTGTGCTGGTGCATGGGAAGAGCCTGTAATATCAGTCATATTCTTCAGTTGCATCTACAGTCCCCATGACGTCACACTTTCTTTGGAAAATTGGACAGGAACATACCTTTGATATTTGATACCTGGAGGACTACTGAGCTGTCTTGGATTTGCAAACAAACTGAGCAGTAAACCATTCTTGAAACTTGGTACCAGACTCTGCTTTTATTTGCTCTGATAAAAAGGTTTCAATGAAGTGTTAGTGCACACTGGTTTTACTGGCAACTAGACTGCAGCTTTTGTGTGGCATATGGCATTTTGTTGTATCAACAATTAGGTATTTACAGACATGTCATTTTATGCCTAAGGCCAGCTTCTGCCAAGCAGAAAGGGTTTGCACATATGGTACAGATTTCCATAAACAAGGAGTTTAGGTAGAATAGCAGAGCACAGGAAAGTTGTGCTCAAGTCTCTTCAGTTGTTCTTCAAGTCTCAACTTGAAGAATTGTAATTTCTCCTTGTTTTTTCAATCTTGGAGATGTACAGCAATGGACTACCACTAACCATTCCCTACAGTGTGTGACATAGAAAATAATTTTCCATTCTCTTTATGAAATTAAATTAGCACTGTTACAATTCCTCCTCCAGGACATTTAAGAATATATCAGGAACCTGTTCCTAATCTCCAGCTGACACACACACACAGTTTTATACTTCCAATACAAGTGAAATTTGCTCCAATCCCCTGGTTGCTGCCTTGTCGAGTGCTCTTTTGCAGTGCATATGAAATCTCTGACTTTTAAAATAGTTAAAAATAGCTATGGGTTAAGAGCACTTGAACCTTCTCATATTCTTTGAAGACTAATTTAGAAAACCTGACAGGGTTCATCATTCTGTTCCTGATCAGTACAATCTATTAACAGCGTTGGAGGTGAAGTACTAGCTAGACCAAGGGAAAATGACTACGCTCAAGTAAGCTATTGAAATAAAAAGATATTAAGCAAAAGGCTTGGACATAATTCAGTAATGACCTTCGTCAGCTGAAATGTTTTTGTGTTTTAAGTTAATTAATGAGCTATAATTATTGGTGATCTTGGAGATGGTGATCAGAGAAAGCATTTTGCATAATACAAACAGAACAACACAAATGGAAGCCCTGTCTGTCTCAACTGGACAAGGCCTCTTTTGTTATAATTAAATGTTATCACCTTCATTACTTCTTAAAATGTGCTGCACAGTTTATACTTTGACATCCTCATACCACTATACCATCGCTATTTATGGTACAGACACATCTGCCATAGCAATGGAGGTTCTGAAAATGTTTTACCTGACTTTTAACAGATGGATTTTAATGGGATATTTATTTACAGAATAAAATTAAATTGAAACTGAATCTTAATGTACAATTTACATAATCAGCTTTGTTCTGAGCTAGTGAGCTGTTTTTCCAGCACTTGGGACCCTTCAGTCACAGCTGCATCAAAGAAACAGCCACTGAGAATGGAGATTAAACAATTTCCTAAAGCAAGAAGTCTTGATGAGAATCTATTATTCCATATTAGAATTCCATAATTTCTCCAGACACTGCCCTAAGATCAAAGATGTATGTTAGAGCTTTGGCATAGCCCACAATCAAAAGGAAGATGTTCAATTTGCATTTAGAAAACATTTTTGTCAATTATATTTTTCTGATGATTTGAAAGTTTTGTGATTTTACCTTTTTGCACCAAAAGCATAAGAAAAAAAATCTATTAAGCCAGGGTCTCAGAAAGGCTGAAAAACCAAAAGGTATGTATTTGCAACAAATTTGGAGAGATTTGCTCTTACTATTTGTGCGATCTACCTACAATCCTCAACATAGTTGGTGCCTAATCCCTGACTCTGAGGCTGCATGAATGGCTCTAGGGCTGCATGTGGTTGTTCTGACCCAAGTGCAGGACCTAGAATTTTTCCTTGTTGAACCTCACACAACTGGCCTCAGCCCACTGATCCAGCTTGTTCAGATCCCTCTGTAGAGCCTTCCTGCCTTCCAGCAGATCAACATTCACACCCAACTTGGTGTCCTCTGCAAACTGACTGAGGTTTCACTCCATCCCTTCATCCAGATCATCAGTAAAGATATTAAACAGGACCAGCCCCAGTACTGAGCCCTGGGGACATCACTAGTTGGTGGCCACACCAACTGGATGTAACTCATTCACCACCACTCTCCGGGCCTGGCCATCCAACCTGTTTATAACCCAGTACCCATTCAAGCAATGATCAGCCAGTTTCTTTAGGTGAATGTTGTTCAAAACTGTGTCAAAGGCTCCTAAAGTCGACACAGACAGCAGCCCTTCCCTCAGCTATTAAGCAAGTCACCTTGTCACAGAAGGAGATCAGGTTGAGCAAGCAGGACCTGCTTTTCACAAACCCGTCCTGGCTGGGCCTGATGCCCTGGTTGTTCTGCATGTGTCATGTGAGGACAGTCAAGAGGATCTGCTCCATAACCTTTTCTAGTACCAAGGTCAGGCTGACAGGCCTATAGCTCCCCAGACCCTACTTCCAGTTGGCTGAAGGTTAGAGAGTTGACTACCGGCTAGCCAGGACTGCTGGTAAGTGATGGGAAGTGGCTTGGGGAGCACTTCCACAAACTGCCTCAGTATCCTTGGGTGGATCCCAATCGGCCTCAGATGCTTGCATGTGTCTAAGTGATGAGGGAGGTTATTGACCATCCACTCTTGGATGATGGGATCATTCTGCTCCCTGTTCCTGTCTTCCACCTCAGAGGGCTGAGTATCCTAAGTACAACTGATCTTACTATTAAAACCTGAGGCAAGGAAGGCATTAAGTCTTCTCTTCATCCTTTGTCACAATTGTTTCCCCCACATCCACTTAAGGATTAAGATTCTCCTTAGCCTTCCTTTTGTTGTTGATGAATTTATAGAAATATTTTTTATAACAGTAACCAGATTAAGTTCCATTTGGCATTTGACCCTTTTAATTTTCTCCCTGCATAAGCCCACAACATCCTAGTGTTCCTCCTGACTTGCCTGCCCCTTAATCCAAAAGTCATAAACTCACTTTTTTTTTCCCTTTAGTTCTATCCAAAACTCTCTCTCAAGCATTCATCAACTGATGTGACCACCTCTCTGGCTTCGACTCTTCCCTCCTAACCTTGGCCACTCCAGGCTCTCTGCAGTCGGCAGGAAAAGACCTGTACCTCTGGCACTTGTGCCTACCTCCACCAGCCGCAGAAGTGACCTCAGGTGGCCATGGATCTCAGTTACTGCTTTCATTTTTAGTGCTTCCACCTAGGTGAGATGAATATCACTTTGGAAAATGTGATAAAGTTTTAAAGCTGTCTGCTTTAAAACCAGCCAACGGCCACTGTAAGAAAGAATTTCTTCATTAAACTTATCTGAGGAGTTACTCCCCCTCTTCTTTGTCTTTCACTGCAAGAATATTTTGAGTAGTCTGTGCTCAAATTGGATGTTAAAAAAAGAACAAAACTGGTCCTGGTACAGCACAAAGGTTGAGTGAAAGAGTTCCACCATATACTGCATTCAAATGTACACTTATGGCTAATTCTGAGCTAAACTGGAACTGGCTGGGAAAGAACAAACTGGGATACTGAGAACACTAACAAACAGTCTGTGCCACCATGGAGAGCATGGCTTTTGGATAGCACCAGAGCTTTTGTAGTACATTGTCAATTTTATGAAATCGCAAGCAAAACTCTGGGAAAACTGTCTTCAGCAGTTAGCAGGAGCAAGCCAGGGCTTAAGGAAGCTCATAACACTTTGAAAAAATTCCTAAATTACAATTTAGGGATGGGAGGATGGGGTGGGGCTGGTAAGACGAGGGAAAAAGGCCAGGGTGTTCTATGAAGACAGTACAAACCCAGCTGTATTAGACTGTCTAGCAAGAAATGAGAACAGGGAAGTCAGCATTTGCACAGAGCCCAGCTAGAGGAAATAATCCAATTTACAGGGAAGTGAGAGTCTGATGGTGACCTTGCCAAAAATCCAGCTTTCCAAAAATAGTACTGATAGATGAGTAGTGCGAAAATATGGAGCTAATCAGCAACAATAAAGAGAGAGACAGGAAGTTTGTCTCTCTGCAAAAGGTAAGTTATGCACTAAACAAATGACCTCCACCCATTTCAAGGCAGAACAGCTACCACTTTCCAGGGACTTGTAAATCAGTGAACTGACCAGGAAAATGTATGAAACCTACCCTCCCCATTTTTTATGATAATTAATCACTTCTTCCTGCTGTTGCACTTTTCTTCCTTCTGTACCTGAAATAGTGTGCAAAAGCTGTGAGTCCAGAGTCTAGAGATGGAGACCTGCAGCCCCACTGAAGTGGTCAATGGCACTTTCTGGGGACATGGAACAATGGAGAAAATGGGCTGTGCTTAGGACCTTCCCCATGCAGTCCTGTGGCACTCCACAGGTAACCCTGTCAAATCTCACCATCTGTGCCCTCAGCATTAACAGATCAAGAAAAATTCATGATCATCTGCCTTTCCAACACCAACCAGAAATAATCCTCCACTGTTGTCACCAACTTGCCCTGGTTTGTAACCACATAAGCACAGGAGATTTGGTACCTTCTGGGATTATGAGAGTTTGAATAGCACAGAGTTCTCTGTGAGTTTAAGCACTGGGAAGTCATTTATGGACACTGTCATTTCCCTTGACAGTCTTGAGAAACCTTCAAGGAATGAGCAATTCAACTTCTCTGTGAGAGATGCCAAAAAACATGCCAGATACAGACTTTTTTATAACCAGGAAGATCAAAGATCCAAAGAAGTGATCAGAGTGCAAAGGGCTCACAAAACTTAATTCCATCCAGGAACATTATTAGCATTCAGAAGTAGTGTGTTCCCCTCAGGATCCTACATGTGTTCATGACATTTAAGCTCTACCCAAAATAACCCAATTTTATTCACCAAGTAATAATTTCTCCACACAATGGAGAGATCCGAGTCAGCTGCTTAATGAAGGCATCTCAACAGAAAGCAAAGCCAGGGACTGAGACACACTCCCAAGCTTGTGCCACTTCACCACTTGATGAAGTGCCTCCTCTGCCTGGGACTGCCAAGCTTCTCACTCAGAGACCTCCAAACCAAATGTCTAAGTTGGAGCTAATTGTCCTCAAAGAAATTATAGAGACAACAGAGAGAAATGAGGGACTTTGGCTGGTGACACAGCCTACTTTTAGTCTAATAGGAGTCAGATAAATCATAACCTGAACGTGCCCATTCCTTCCTACAAGATAGAAAGGATGCCCAGGGACACTAGCTGAGATCTGGATGTCCTGTCCTGGCCATATGGACACCTGACATGAGATGAGATGACTCCTCCCAAACACCTGGTGGAAAGGTGCACTCCTAAGTGTCTTTCCTGCCCATGTATAGGGACATGGCAGGAGTCACTGTCCTGACCACTGGCAAAAGAATGGTTTATTTCTTCTAACAGGGCACAAACTAGTTTGTTAAGATATGAACACATGATCACAGCTTTTTACTACTGCCACCCTCCTCTGAACCTCTGCATTAGGGTCTTCATACTCCTATTTCTCTTCTTACCAAACATTAAGTTCAAACCCAGTGGGGGAGATGGCAAAGAGGAAAACAGCATTTCTGAAGGCATAGAAGCATCGACATGTTCCCCTGCATAGTGCTGAGGTATTTATCTATTTATAGCTGTGATCCTGCCAGTAAGCAGGAACAACTTGCTGTCTGCACATCCACCCATTAATGAACATTCCTCCTCTTCTTCTCATCTGGTCCTTATACATGCAGCCCTACCTGCACCACTGAAAGCCAGCCCTTTAACTTCCTGCATGAGAGATTTGCCTCGGCATCCCAAAGCCCTAACAGCAAAAGGAAATCCCTGCTGTTTTAAGCCTTTGAAATAAACAGTCATCACTTGTACTTGGTATGATGTCATCGGAGTGAAATACAAGTTGAAAGATAGTTCATGCTTTAGGTAATTCGGTGCCAAATCACTTAGAGACCTTTAAACTAGAGTGACAACCTACTTTTGGGTCCTGCTGCAAGAGATAAATTTCACTGTAACTTCTCCTTTGCTTTACAGTGATGCTTCTACAATTGCTCTGCAGAAGTCTCCCTGCATCTGTCTTGTCAGATTACCTAAAGGCTGCCGTATTCTGCTTGAAAGGTTGTGACAAAATGCGCTGCATCTGGACTGCCCAAGACAAAGGAAAATTCCTTTCCAGCCACTCTGGCCACACAATTGAGACTAGACCAGAATTTCAAACCTGAGCATATCAACCAGCTCTCATCTCCTGTGTCAGCAGATCACTCAAGTCTGGCTTGTCCATTAGAGTGTGAGCCGATGCCCTTCTAAATACTGGCTTAAGCCATGGAACAGCCATCAAAAACTGCTTTTGGTAACTTACTTGTTTGCTCTAGGGCAGCTAAAAACCTGCTTTATCTGACTATCCAAGAAATCAAGAGGGACATCACTGTTCTGTGTGGGAAAAGTCCTGATTCCTGCTCCATTCTCTCCTGTAGCCCCACCATGCAGTCTGGGAGGAGGGATCCTCCTTTATTTATCAACACTTTTTTAGCAGAGACTGTGAGTATGTCCTTGAACTACAAGATGGCATCCACAGTTCTCACTGTAATCAAAGATGATGTCCTCAAGCAATTACCTTCTGAAAATCTAGGCTTTATTATGAGAAACATGGAAAAAAAGGTTGAAAAACCTGATTCCTGACACTAGGCAAATTCATGAGTCAGTCACACCATATAAGCAGAAGGTGAAATATATCTAAGTAGTGCAAGAAAGTTTCAGAATGACACAATGTTCCCCAGATATCTTCAGGATCTGTTAGGATTTTATTAGGTTTCCTGAAAAAAGGAGAGAAACTTTCCAGGAACTGAACTAGCAGTTCTTAGCAATTTCTCCAACTTGATGCTCAGTTGCCAGCTTCTGTCCTGCTTCTTCATACATTGGGGATGTGATGGCAATGATCTCCTTTTCCAGCATATCCATTTGAGCTGTAATGTCTGACACAGTGCTTTTCACAGCATTCAGCTGCAGCTTTAATTTATTGTAATCTTCTTGGAAGGATCTGTTCACATCATAGTGATTGTGACAGCACTGTTTCTCCCCAGAGGGATGGTCCATTTTCAGGAAGGTGTGGAGGAGCTCACGTAAGTCCTGGAGAACCCGAAGGATTTCCTGCTCACCCTGAGTACTTGGGACAAACTCAATATTACTCTGAGTTGGAGTAGTGCTTTTCTTTTTACCTTCATGTTTCTGCTGGGAGACTGGGCCAGGGTTACCTTGGTCCACATTGGTGATGGTGTCAGTATTCTGCTGAAGAACTGAGCTGGCATCTTTGCTCTCTTCGTGGACTGTAATGGCTTTCTGGCCTTTCCAGGTAACAGGGAGTGTTTCATTCTCCTTCTGGAAATCCTCAACGATTTTATTCTTTTCCTGGACTGTCTGGAGAGCTTTGTTGCCTGGGCTGAACAGAAAGCTTGTGTTCCTCTCCCGGAAGAGTGGAAATGGCTTATTTTTGTTCTTGAGGCTTTGCTGAATATTGTCAGTGTAAATTACCTGGACAGATTTGTTCTGTGACTGGAGATATTGTAGGGCCTTGTTTTCTTCCCAGAGCATCCTGTTTTTGATCCAGAGGGCTTGGTTTTCCCGCCAGAGTGCTCTATTCTCCTCCCAGATGCTCCACCCGTTCTGTGCCCTCTTGCTAAAGAGTTTCTGGTGGGAAGGAAGGCGTGGCTGGCAGAAGACTTCATTCAGCCATTTCCCATCAATAAAGACAAACATCTCACCCCTTGGCTTCACCCGAGGGGTGCTGTATTCTGTCTCAGGCTCTGTACACTGCATGCTATGGTTCCTCTGATCAAAGGCAGACATGGCCCTTCTTTAGCAAACTGAGGAGGACTGTGGGAAAAGGCTTCTTCCAGGACTTCTCCAAGAGGCCACTGACCACCAAGGACTTGGGACACAGCGGGGCTGGAGAAGCTTGATTTGGACTGAAAGAACAGGGAACACAAATGCATAGATTTGCTGCCAAAATCTCAAATCAGAATTAAACTACACTAATGACAGGAACAAGCAAATAAATTAGTTCTCACAGCTAACCATGTTATCCCTTTGATGCTGAAAGGTAAGGAATCCACCAGACACTTAGCTGATAGAAGCTGAGAAAATTGGTGTTGGTAGATAAAGCAGTTCTATGGCAGCACTAAAAGCTTTTGTCTGAAAACACAGACTTTCCCTTTATCTCTCTATCTCATTTTTTGCAGTCATGTAAGGGAGTAAAATGTAAGAATATTTTCTGCCTCAGAATAGCCTGGTCCCAAATGGCTGATACACAAACACATTAAAAATTGTTATGAGGCTGAAACAAACTTTTCAAAATAAAGCATTTTTAGAGGTTCATAATAAAAACTGGACTTCAGAGCAGGTTTTTTTTGTTGATGCTGAGTAGCCTGTGATAACAGGGTGCCACAAAAATGCAGTGGCAGTTTTGCTTTTTAATCTTCAAATCCACAATATGCACAGATCATTTGAAACTCCAAACCAAAGCCCAGGGACATCAGGACCAAGACAGCTTTGTTGCGCTTTGCATGGTTTTTTGACAAGCTCCCATCACCATGGTCCAAAAACTGTCACAACCCATAGATAATTCTCCATCTTTCATTCTCATTTCTCCCATCACTCTTTCTCTTTATATCGTTTGATAGCTCTGTTATTTTTCTTGCTTTCTAGCCCTGCAATAGTGATTGCTTATCTTTTTCCTACAGTCCATCTGCCTCTTTTTCACGTCATCAGAAAACTCATCTCTAAAATCCATACTGCAGGGCCAAATTTCTAATGCTTCTCATTTCAGACACATAAACCTCAGTCTTATCTGTTGAACACTCTTCCCCCCTTCCCTCTACCCAAATATTGCAAAATATTGCAGCTTAAATCACCTTCTAGCCTTTAGTGAACTGGGGCAAGGTAAAGATTTCTGTCTTTTACATGGGAAAAAAAAAGCAACCACCACAAAACTATTATTGTTTTGTGACAAAGAAAATCTTATTTTCTGCATTTTAACCAAAATTTAATTTATGTGATTTTCATGATGAAATTTTTTGAACTGAGGTTGAACTAGTTTTTATAACCAAATTGTTGGGATTCTCAGGGTTTTTGCATAGTGTTTCTAACAACACAAATGTGCCTTTTTTGAGATAAGAAAAAAAAATAAGTTACTTGTCAAATTTTGCTAAGGTCTATTCCTCTCCCCCTGCTGAGGTCTCCCAGCTTCCCTACTGTCCCTCGGAAAACCCAGTTCTTCTTTTCTGTCTCTGAGGAGAGTTTTACCTTCATGAATCTTGCCCTCATATCTCTACCCCAAGCATTAAGTAGAGAGTGGCCACCACACACAAAGCCCTCATAGCCTCCAGCTCTGCCATCCCATTGTGCACCCCCTGTCCTACTGCTGTCCTCTCCTTTTCAAAACTTATTGCTCTCCCGTTTTCCTGTCATTTCCACCAAACAGCACTGCACATCCAGGCTCCTCCAAGTTACTTCTGAGAGCTGACATGCATAGATGCATCCTGCACCCCTTTCCCAAGCTTGTCCAAACATTCATAAAATTTCTGCTTCATTTAAAATCCAAAATTCCTTCATTTAGTAGAGAGCTGTTCCAGTATATATCTGTCTGCAATAACATTTGATTTTATTGCAACCTGTTTACTGTCTGAATTTCAGGGTTGTCTTCCACGTCATCTGCTGCTTTAGTTCATGTCAGGCTTGTGTTTCTTAATACCATTCCTCTGCTAAAAGGGGTTTCCCCAAAAACTCTGCTTTAGATATTTTTGTTTCCACTTTACACTACATCCAGAACCATGCATCACTACCTCCCTTGCACCCTTTCCCCTTCACCCTTTCCAACACATCCCATACTATCGGGGTGCCCACTCCTATTGTTTTCCCCAACAACCCCAAAATGGGGATGTGGTGGGGGTGAAGGGGTAGAGAACAAATCAGCCACAGAGGGAACAGACCCCCTAAGTATCCAGGGAAAATGCAGAACACATCAGCATCAGAAGCACAGACCCACATGCCTATCACGGACAAGCAGCTGCAGTTCTTGAAGTCACTTACAGATAAAGTGTTTAGATTGCACTTTTTCAGGATAAACAGAAATGCATAATATATACAACTTTGAAGGACATTATCTCGGGGACAATTAAACTTGACAGTGGCTCTGTCAGCTCTTTTGCACTGCAAGGGAGACATCGACCCAGGATTCAGAGAGATACAAGTTCTCAAAGCCTCCCATATAAATTTCCCCCATCTCTGAATAATCTCAGGAAATGCCGGGCAGCTGGGTGGATGGGCAAGGCAGCCAGCTGGGGGGAAGCCGTACCAAATCAAGACAGGCTGGGCAGTTTGGGAGCACTGTAGTACTCACCCAGCACACGCTCACCTTCTCAGCAGGTCAGCGGTGCTCCCTCTCCCCACAGCAGAGCGAAGCAGCCCGGTCTGAGGTCTCGCTGCTGCCGGGGTGTCCGGAGGCGGCGGGATGCACAGCGGGGGACAGGGGACCGAGGCTGGTGTGAGCACTGGCAGGGACCTTGCCCCAGAAGCAGCCACCTGCCCCCCGACCAGTGGCTGGGAACTTCTGCACAGCTTCCTTGCACACCTCACTTCTGCACTCCTTCCCCGCTGTCCTCGCAAGATTTGCTTTGATTTTTCCCAGCACTGCTCTTCTGGGTTATTTCTCATGGAAATGACCTTTCTGCTAGCTCGGCTCCCATGCCCTTTCCTGAACCCAGACTTCCCGATCTCCCTTTCATACTCATAACTGAGAACAGTTTGGATGGATTCTTTCTCCATCACACTCTCTTAAAAGAAATTTTGCTTTTATTCTGAATATTCAGATTATGTTTGTTGCTGAACTGATACATTCAAAAGTCACTTCCTTGTGTGCACTGTGAGAGTTAAAGTTATTTTCCAAGGACAACATGAAGTTCTTCTTTGACTATAAGTTTAAGAGAAGACTATAACTGAACCCTATTAAGAAGAAAATAAAATATACAGGGCATTCACGCATTGCAGGTTTAGATATTATTTGTAGCAGCCATTCCCACTTCCCCGTCTTTACATTTCTAATGTAGTCTTTATTATTTGTTACATATTTCAGAAGTGGATTTTTTTTTTCTAATCAGGGTTCTTGAATAATAAATACAGCATCTAATTTTTTTTCAAGCAAAAATTACCAAGTTGACATCAGCCTCAAGGTGACTGCTATTGCTTTAGGAACTTGGAGGTGCAGTTCAGCTTTGGTGTTATATGAAAATTATAAACTCAGGTATAAAATCTTTCTCCGTAATTGCTCCCTTGCTTATATTTAATCTTAGGCAACAAAAAAAAACCCTCTCAGGTTACTATGGCAACTCCCCAGGGAGCATCCTTTTTTATTTGAGTTCCAAGATCCTGAACAGGAAAACAGAAAAATGTCCTCAAAAGAGAAAAGATTTTATCAGGGGTTGCTTGTGCTCAGCCTGCCATCAGATGGGAGTTTAAGGGTGCTACCCAGTGCAGACAGTTTCAGGAGAGGTGACTGAAATGTCCAATTTGTACTTCTGCAGAACTGGGGCAATCAACACTGAAAATGACCTTTGATGAACATTTTAAGGTCCAAGAGCTGACAAGAAACTGAGTTAATAGAGAGAAGTGCAGCACAGGAATAATCAGCAGGCAAAGCCTGATTAACCAGAACCATGGAGAACTAAGTTGGTAGTGAGTGTATCTTTGCTTTTCTTATGCAGTATTTTCCTTAAAGTTTTGTAAAGTTCTTCTGCCAAGTCATTTTTTTGCTGAAAATTGTGAATTCAAATGCCAATACTTTTGGATCAAATTTAATGAGTATCATCAGATGTGTTTATGCACACATCAGAACTGGAAATGCTGCAAGACCTCATGGCAGAATTTTTATAGCAGCTACACTGATTTCTGAGCTGGACCCTCAAAAGGACTGAGATGTCATTCACAAGATTACAAAGGCAGAAATAATGCTGAGTGTGTTCCATTCCCTGCCAAGAGACAAGTAACCCCTGCTCTGTAAGAAGGGTTTGAAATAGCTTGCTAGCCAAGTGCTTTGTCCACACAGCTTCAAACCACTCAATTTCTTAAAGATGTTTCACTGTACAAAGAATTAAATATTAACTGGAACCAAACCCTTTTTTCCCCATCCTACCTGCATACCTTATACCAGGCTGCTCAGGTGACTTTGCTGTCCTTCTTGGAGCTTATCTGGTTCTAAAAAGGATCCAGTGGGAAGGAGTGTGTGATCCTGCACACACTTATATAATATTCTCCATGCTCCATGCTGGGGTGCAAGAGGTCACTGTCCAGTGATGGGTTGAAAGCTGGGGAGAAGAGCAAGGTCTGAACTGCTGCCATGAAGATCTTTCAAGAAGGACCCTGAAGACCCCATATCAGCCTCCTTTTCTATTACAGATAGTGGCATCTACCTGCAGTAGATGTCATCCCTTTACATCCTTTGTTTTTTGGATTAGAAGATCTGGTGAAGTGCCTGAAGTCAAAATAATCTGTTTGGAGTATTTTTAATAAAAAGCATGCTATATTGCCAAATCTTTATTTGATAAAGCCAAAAGCATCTGCTGGCACTTCCTACCATGCCAAACATGTTTGTGCTTCTGGAATGCCAGCCTCTGTTGATGTCAGTGCAGGCTGGTCTCACCACACACTCATCCACTGTCCTCCAGGGCATTAAGCCTGAATGTGAATCCCACCTAGTGACTAAAAAGACTCTTGCATATTTGAGTGCTCTTGAATCATCTCCTCACATCAATAACTGGGTGAGGAGTAAAAACTATGTTTTCTCAGTTTTTGAGGCAGTGAAATGCCTGGAGGGAGAGGTGGTGATAGCATAGTATTCTGCCCAGGAAGAGATGGTCAGTGGTGTGAAAATCAGTAATGAAAAGCTCCAGATTAGTTTTTTTTTCAGGCAGATAAATGGCTTGAGGGACACACTTATGTCAACATCTGTTTGGGCTAATTGTCCTTCCAGGGACTTCACAGTGCTGCTGCCAGTGTGCCTCAGTGTAACCTGTGTGCACACAACATTGTGCAGATCACCAACCCTGCATACTCCTGTCAGCACTGGGTCAGCTGAGAGCTGAAATGAAAGGTGGAAATATCTACTTTCATACCTTTCTTCTGATCTTAATTTTATTATAGACATTGGGTAAGTCACCTGTTCCCATACCCCCACTTCTTCAGGTTCTCAATGAGTTTGGGATGCTGACTTTCTGATGCAATCTGTCAAGAGAATTTAGTTCTTACTTGTAAAGTGCCTTGAACATGAAAGCATGACAGCAAGGAAGCCCTATACACCGCTCTTATTTATCCCCTGACTGTAATACACACATTGTTTACAGGGTGAAGCAAAACGTTTGACTTTTGCTAGTAAGTGACATCTTACAGACGTGTCAGGCTTTGTGTTGTTCCACCTTAGATCTCATTCTCACTTTGTTTACTTTCTACTTTAGCCATGAATATTTAAAAAAAAAATCATCAAATCCCATGTGCAGTTTCTTGGTCAAATCTAAGCCATTTCCTGTCAACACTGTCTCTGTGTGTTGTGCCTCTGTGAGCCTTGCCAACAAAAACCAGCCCAATTACCTTGTCACTCTCCTAGTTCTGTCTGAACAGATCAAAATTTACAGAGCATTCTGTGCTGCTGAAACAGCCAGTTGTTCACTGTGGAGTAAATACTAGAAGAAATGAACACTAGTGCATTTGTTCCAGTTCTGAGGGCAGGGAAGTAGAGCTGACATTGCTCCCGGAGGATCTCTGTGTCCTTTCTGTACACAGGGACAATTTGGAAGGGTACAGTCGCCTCAGTGTGCCATGTGTGAGCGTGGGGTATCCCACATGGCCTCCCTGGGACACTCTGACAGGCAGGCCTGCCACCAGGCTGTGCTGGACACCCTGTCCCTGATCTCTGATACCCACAAGCCCTGGACAGCAGCAGGCACTAGTGTTCAGGAAACAGACTTGAGCCCCTGCTGGCTTGTCAGCCAAGTGATGTTTGGTCCTCTCCACTGCACTGATTATGTCTTTGCTGACTGCACTTGAGCTGTGAGGTCCTGCAAACAGGTGCAATTTTTGGGAGTTTAAGGCATATCAGCTCATTCTGAACACAGAGCAGCTCTTCCAAGTCTCTCTGGGTGAGAAGAAATGTCAGTGGCTCTGTTCCTGATTGACAGGGAGAAAATTAAGGGTTCAGGCTTATTAAACAATCTCTGATAGTGATTTATGGGGCCCTGTACATTTTAATCTAACAAAAAAAAGTTTAAATCATGTAATTAGCTAAGTGTGTAATTCTGTATATTAATTGTCTATTAGCCACTTCTTAATTATAATGGAATGCTTATCAAATAACATGTGATGGCCACGTAGCACCAATTTAAGTCATTATCAGACTAACTCCTACTTTAACAAGGATCTGTTTAACTGGAGTCTAACAATTTCATTTTAAAAGCTCTACAGAAGAGGAAGCAGCCACCTTTAAAAAATAGTTTTCCATTAGGACTTTCTAGGACCTATACTGTAAACAATACTACATGAAGAATCACAAAAGCAACATAAAAAATCCAAGGAACCTGGAAACCCAGATCATGTGTTTAAGTTTGTCCAGGAGTTCCTTGTTCATGCACACAGGCCTCCCAGCATTTTTGCTTGACTTCCCCTTTGTTGGGATGCATCTCTCCTGAGCTTGGAGGATGTCATTCTTGATTATTAACCAGCTTTCTTGGGTGCCTCATCCTTCAGGGCTTTATCCCAGGGTACTCTACCAAGCAGATCCCTGAAGAGGTCGAAGTCTGCTTCCCTGAAGTCCAGGTGAGTTTGTTGTGTGGTCTCCTCAATGTCCTAAGTATTCTAACTTGGAAATTTTGTGATCATTGTGGCCAAGGCTGCCCTTGAGCTTCACATTCCTCATCAGATACTCTTGTTGGTGAAAACAAGGTCCAACATTAGCACCTCTCCTCATTGGCTCCTCCATCACTTGGAGAAGGAAGTTACTTGCAGTGCATTCCAGGAATGTCCTGGATGGTTTATGACCTGTTGTGTTGTTCCCCCAGCAGATATCAGTTTGAAGTTCCCCATAAGGACCAGGGCTTGTGGACATGAGATCACTCCTACCTGTCTACAGAAGAACTTATCCACTCGATCTTTCCGGTCAGGCAGCCTGCAGCAGACCCCTACTACAACGTCACTTATCCCTGCTCTCCCTTTAATTCAGATCCAGGGCTCCAAGGTGGCATCTCATCCATCCCCAGGAGGAGCTCCATGCACTCCTCCTGGTCATTGACATAGAGGGTGACACCTCCTCCTTGTCTCCACACCCTGTGCTTCCTAAAGAGCCTGTACCACTTCATTCCAATTCTCCACTCAGAGAAGCCAGCCCATCACAGCCCTGCATGCATACACAGTTCTCTAATTCCTCTTGCTTATTCCCCATGCTGCTTGCATTCGATAAAGACATTTACACTAGCCCCCCACCCCTGCCCCCCCTTAAGCTGATTTACTGGCTGGAGTGGTTGGAATCACATTGTGCTGCTCTTCAGGTGCTCTCCTTCTGACCCGTGACCCCTCTCCAGGCTCTGAGCATCTCTGGCTGGCCTCACACTGTAGGAGTGGGATGGATTGAGGTTTCCCTCCCCTGGCAACATTAGTTTAAAGCCCTCTTCGCTAGCCTGGCAAGTCTATGAGCAAAGAAGCTCTTCCCCCTCTCTGGCAGAAGAACCCCATCAGCTCCCAGGAGATCAGGTTTCCCAAAGAGAGTCCCATGACCTAAGGAGACAAACCTCTGACTGTGGCACCAGTGCTGTAACCATCCTAAGATTTTATATGGACTCTTCCCCCACTGCCCTTTCTGATTAGTCATGCATCATCTTCCAAGAAATTTTGAAATGGCTTACTTGGAGTTGTACCCATGTTCCAATAGGCAAACACTGCTGAGTACAATTCTCTCCATCTTTATAGGCATGCAAGGTTTGTTCTCCCATTTTTTTATCACTAGACCTGCAGGAGCAGACTTCTAATAAGGCACAGGATCCATCTGGTAATCTTATTAAAAATCAGATTGGCTTTCAGAATCAATCTTTACCCGGTGGGTTTCTCGAATGGTAGTGCTGTTACCTGATTTTTGCTGAGAGCTCTACACTTAGCTCCCAGGACTATCCTTCCACAGCATTTTTGCCTGTTACAATGGCACACAGATTTTTACTGGAGCTGTTGGTCTTGTGCAAAGTAAGCATCTTATGAAAGATATAAATATCTTGAAAGATGTCTGAAGCTTAGTAGTAGACAGTGTAATTTTGCCAAACTAGAAATGCAAAAAGCACATTAAAAAAAAAGATAATATGGGCTCATAACTAAACTTAAATGTGGAGCAATACTGAACTGAGATAATTTCAAGCTCTATGGAGCACTGGTTTACCTTTCCTAGCACATACCATGCATTGATGGGCCATGGCACACTTTGCTTAGAGGAACACAATTTTAACATCTGCTCATCCCAGAGTTTAAATTGGTGCCAGAGTACTCTTTTAAGGGTATGCCAGAAGAAGTGAGGTTTCAGCAATGAAGGAAGAGAATAAACAGTTAGAACCCAGGTGCTATTGTTAAGCACACCTAGGAAAAATTAAACAGGCAATTTTAGAAATGTTATGAACCCCTAGGAATGATTTTATGCCAGAGAAGCAGCCCCTTTTACCCATTTCCCTCAACTTTAAACCTACAAAGTCTGTGCTGGGATGAATGGAGGTTACAGAAGTTACCTGGTTTTCCAAAACAGCCTGCAAACCTCTGTGCAAATGTAGGGTCACTGTCTGTCCAAGTGCTCTGCGGTGGCACTCGAAAAATCACTGGAACAAAAACACACATCCACCTAGACAAACATAATCAGAAAGAAATATGTTAACCTGTCTTCATATATGTCCAGAGGATATCATTAACATTAATGTAGTCATAAAGCAGCACCTGATGGCTCAACGCAGCAAATCTTTGCCTAGTACCAATTAACTCTTCAAAAAAATAATAGAGAACCATTTTTGCCCTTCTGCCCCAAGCACAATAACTTGTTTTCTGTTAAGCATTATTAATTATAATGTCCCTGCTGCTTTGCCTCACTGAAATGAACAGTCCCATTAGTGACATAAGCTTCATAGCAAGGTGTATCTCAGCAGGAGCAAGTACAGAGTTATTGGGCTTTAAAAAATATTACACTGCTTTTATTACTTTTGTTGTTCCTTACTTGTTGTAGGGCTTTCACTCAACCATCCAGAAGGGAAAAAAACCCATACATCTCACCCAAAGCACAGATCCCACCTAGGTAATGTCAATGATTCAGTGAACAAAGTCCACGAAAAAGGCTTAGGTGTGGCAAGTTGTGTGATAAGATGGGCAGAGACATCTCCCAAAAAAGCTGTAACCTTGTACTGCATTGCTAAATATGAACTGCAGTCAGACTGCTGATGGGAAGGGAGAGGGTGAAGGTGACCCTTCCTCTGTGGTCAAGTACAGGGTGCTGTGACTGTGCAGCTGCACATCAGTTGGGTGCTAGCAGCTTTCACAGGCCCTTGGCTCTCCTCCAGGGTCCTTTCAGGACCAAGTCTTCCCCAGTGCACTCAAGCAATGCAGCCACCCCTTGTGCAAGGTTTCTGATACGTTGTCCAGTGAGGTCACTTGTACATACATAAGCTTTGTACCTCAGATTTACAGTGTATAAGTCACTGTGTCTTCAGCAAGGTGTCTCTTACAGCACATTTCATGTTCTGTGGCTGAGCTGCCAGCCCTGAGTAGACACCACCAGCTCTGAGCACTCCTGCTGTGAGCGGAGTTGGCTGTACAAGAAGCAAAGCTAAGCTTGTTCTGTCTAGGGAAAGCACCTCTCTTCTCTTTCCACCTGTATGCAGGGATGAGGTGGCAGATATATGCAATTCCCAATAAAATATTTTACATGGTATTTAACCTGAGCATTTTGGTAGCAACCATGATCCATCTGAGTTTCCTGTACAACATGAACACACAGTATATGGCAGCCAGCCCATTAACTGAAATGCTGCTTTGCATAACATAAACACTGAGGAAACACATTGTGCTTGTGTCACCCTTCCTATCTTACCAAAGTCACTTTCTGCATAGACAGGGTGTCAGGAGTATGATTTACTGGTTTTGCTTGTCAGGGCATTGCAGGTAATCACAGACCAGGTATCACTGTTGAATGGACAAACACCAAGGACACTGGTTCCTGTACTTAGAACAGAAAGACAGCAGTGTGCAACTCATTCCTGTCTAAAGCCAAGTTGCCATTAGCAGCTTGCAGAAAGCTGCACAACTGCTCCTCCAAACATGTGCCTGATTGCATGTTTATTCACAAGTTTGAACTGCACAAAAAAGCACAGTTGTTCTGGCTGCCGAATCTCTGTCAGCCCTCCTTTTATGAGACAGCCAAGTCTTTCCAGAGCCATGAAATGCTTTCTATTATTTGCTGCTGTGATTGTCACATCTTCTGTATCTAAGGAGGTACCTGGAGACTGTCCTTCCATTTCTAGCAAAGATTTCTACCTGACACTAATAAGAAGACAGCATCCCAACTCCACCTTTTTGAGGCAGAAAAGGGCACTCCAGTGACCTGGGAAGCCTCATCTGGAATGAATAAAGCCTGCCATCATCATACAGACAAGGTACACACCATCAGCCTGTATCTCCCTCACCTTCCACCTCAATGCTGATTAATTTCTCCAACTCTTATCCCAAGAATTGCTGAATGACAGAAAAAGAGATATTTCTGTGGCTCACAGGCCAATTTTTGCAGTGCATCTTTATCTGCTTTGCCTGATTGATCAAAGATACCATTATCTGCTGTACTGTGCAGTTTCATTGACTGGGTTCAGCCTTGATAACTTCTAGCCTTCAACAATCATAAAGCTTGCTAAAAATAAACTTAAAAAAAAAAAAAAGACATCTGGATTTTTTGACATCTGGATTCTGGATCTTTATAGAGGTCAAATTTCCTTCTCACCCGTCAGCAAAGTTTCTTTCTAATGATAGAGGATGATCTCTTGCAAATAATGAGACATCTGCCTATTTATTTGTCTTTGTTTTGTCATTTTTACCTTTGCTCTGTGATTTTCTTCCCAGAATGATCTTCCTTGTTGTATAAGTAAAAGACTATGAGGATCTACTTCATGCAACTCTGCCTCAGAACAGAAAAGCAGGCAGAGTAGACAGAGCTGGCTACCTCCAGCTCCCCTGGCCAGTGTGATTGCAAACAGCCCTTAGAGTCCTCTTGATTCTGTTACCTACCACTATTTCCAATTCCTTCTCTTTGCACCAGCTTCATCCCACTGAACACAGAGCCCTTAGAAACCATTGCCAACCATCTCCATTTACATCTACACATATCCCCCATATTTCCTCTTTTGGGGAAGCCCTAGGCAGTACTGTTTAAAAGCAAAAATTCAGGTACAATAAACACATTTGAGTAAATGAGATTAGAAATTGCTTGTGTCATTGTTGAAACCCATCATCCTTGATGCACATCGGCCACCAAAGAAGAGCCATACCTTGGTAATGGCAAGGGCTGAGCTGAAATCTCCTGGGAGGCCTGCTAAAGAAACTGCTTCTGAGGTTTAGGTGAGAGGTTGTGCCAAGTGAAACTGTTATCCATCTGTGGGATACCTGCTTTCATGAGGAAAACATAGCACTGGAAGCACAGGCACTCACAGAAATCTGAAGCAGCTTTCATTCAATATTGTGCATATGAAACATCAATACCTCAGAAGTAACATCCCACAGCCTATTTTTTTTTTTCCCCAAACAACAGAAACACTGCAAAACTTCTTAAGTAAAGAAAAGCAGATCTGGGTAACAAAAGGACTAGAATCTGGTCAGAACATAAAGATTATTAAAAAGATAGTTGTTTTAAATGCCTTGTCATTTGCAAATACATTTAAAATAAATGATAGAGATAGCAGCTCTTCATTACACTGACATCTTTTGTACTGTGTCTGAGAAATCACAGGTACAAGTTCTCATACATGTCACTGCACAAAGTGTTCATGGTAATCATTTTCATGGGGGAAAATAAGCACTTGAAGGATCATATATTTTATGTCATGAATTCAGTTAATGCACACATCAATCATATTGTCAAAGCTGTTTACAGTCCATGACTGGATATTTCCAGCTTTTGAAATATCAAAGAGAACCAGAAACCTTAAAACATAATTTTATTGCGCTCTCTCTCTCTACTCAACAGCTTTATTCCCGTTTTCAATTTCTCTGGTAAACTCTTTATATAATTTGCAGCTGTTTCAGAATTCCACAGTTACCAGCTTATTAGCAACATCAAGATCACATTATTCCTCTTCTGAGAGCCTGCCCTGGGTTTCCCACAAAACTTGCAAGGACTAAGACTTGGAATATTTAACTGGGTTCAACTACCACATCCTTCTAAATTAAGTTACTCTGGTATTCCTTCATGCATTTGCACATCACTATCTAGTTTCTTCCATCCAATTTAAAAAATTTAATATTATTGTTTCTTCTTCATATTCTTCATTTTTTTCCACTTTTGTACTTAATGGCTTTGTGTTGATTACAAGCTGTGTCTCCTCTGCAGTTCATTCAAAGTTTAGAATCTCAAAAGAGTCCCAAAAGAGAGTGTGAGAAGGAAGAGAGCTGGAGGATCTATATTTTTTCTTGTGAAAATTGAGAACCCTGGAATTAAAAATTAAACTTTCTTCTATATTTTTTCCCCAGATTAAAATTGTGAAGAAATAACAAGTTTTCTCTCCATGTATACCACATGTAAAAAAACAGGGATTTTGGAGTCAAGTACTTCAAGCCATGAAGACACAACACTCACTAACTTAGTGAGTTCCAGCACAGGAAATGTCTAGCAACTTGGACTGGAAGGATAAAAGCTCAGATCTGCTTTACACCACCACCAAATGAGATCAGCTCTACCGAATGGACTGTCCTTAAGAGACAGATGCTGGAAGTGACACCCAACCCATGAAAAATTAAGAGGTGTGATTTATTCAAAGGACCAAATATCTCACAGAAGTGGGCAGAGTGAAGGGAGGAAAATGCAGGAGGGGAGAGGGGTCAGAAGTAGTCCAAAACTTGTGCAGGCAACTGCAGCATAGAAACAACCAAACCAGTACTACTCCAAGAACTTGGTCATTAAGTTTAATGGTTTGTTATCTATACAAAGTCTTAAGCAACACAGTAAGAAGTGCCTGTTTTCCCTCATTCCACATCTTTATTGTTGAATGCTTTCCTTTCTCTCTGTCTCTCTTTCCATTTTAATCTAAACAATACATCTGGTTTGAGTGTGACTAAAAAGCAGATTCACTCTTAACAGGGACAGAGGTGTGTGCCAACTGGAAATAGCCCCACTCCCATCCTTTCCCAAGGTCATTCCCCACTAGCCACACCGGAGGACAACAAGCCTGCAGTGCTGTTATCAGCCAAGAAAGTGCTCCAAGGGTACCAGAGACAGCATGCCCCAGTAGCTTGCTGTGTTGTGCTGGCATGCAGCAGGATTTTAAGTTTTTGAGGTGTTGTTTTACTTCAAGACATTTATTAAACACTGGATTATAGAGTGCCCTGATAGGTTTGCATGAAGGACATTGTGAGACTCACTGACAGACTGATGGGATAAAGATGTCAGGAAAACATTCAAAATTTACTTTTGGCAAAAGTTGAGAAAAATAAATGGAGAGCCTCCCAAAACTTGCTGCAAATAGACTTTCCCACAGATCTAACCGGGAAAATAAATGTGCAAACTCTGAGACCCTACTTTGAATCACATTAATGATTTGAGATGCTTCATCATTGTCTGCATCATATGAACTGCAGACTTTTGATTTCCTGGACTCTGCTAATAACAAGCCCTATAATTAGGTATGTGTCCTCTGCAATCAGCACTACAGTTTGCTGTTTTTAGGAGAAAAATTGCAGGCTGAGAGAACCACTCAAGAGAATAGGAAAGCTGTCACTGCTGTAGTGTGGCTGGCTATGGTTTCAAAAAAGTTATTAGATATATAGCATGCTAGTAAAAATGTCCTTGCTCATTTGTCTGTCTGATTGAACCCATACTAGTTTTGGGTGTGAGCTCCTTTTTTCAGCCTCCAGTAGTTAAGTAAGAGATTTCTTCTGATTTCCTCCCCCCCTGTACCCATGAGCCATTTGCCTGGATGACTGGCCACAGACTGTTCCTGCTCAAGAGGCAAGATTTGCTTTTGAAGTTTGATACAGCAAGATGATGTAGAAAGGCATGATGGAAAGATGCTGCCTAGGGATTTACCCTCCTATTTTACCCTGTTTTTTATTTTGCCCATGCAGTTTTTTGGTTTCTGTTCTTTGACTTGAAAAGAAGTGCCCAAGCATGTCAGCAGGCAAAAATCAGTCTCTTATTTGACTATCTTGGAAAGATTTGAGAGGCAGTAACAAGGAGGCTTCAGTGTAAAACCTCGGCCTATTGAAGTCATGATGACATCAAGTGCATGAGGGATTTTTCATCCAAAGGCAGAGACATTTTGCCAGTCTTATAACAGCCATTAGAAGCAAAAGAGCAAGAATCTGATTACACTGCCCACAGTAAGGCAAAAGTCTGCTGCTCACTGCACTGCACTTTTGAGATCACAGCAACTCCACAAGCCATTCTGGTGGAGCTCTCTGAACCCCATTTTAAGTCTGGAGAAGTGAATTTCCCCACCGAGTTGTCTCTGACTACATTTTAAAAATTAATTCAATGCCAGTGCATCCTATTCTTCAGTCCAGCAAAACTGCCTCTGGAGAAAGCAATGACACCCCTCAGACAAATTTTCTGCCCAATACTTACTTGAGAGTCTCTTCATCTCTGAGGTTTCCAAAGCCAGGAGCGTTACTTTCAGGGACACACTTATTAAAATGAATGCTAAATCCAAAGGACTGCATGCTGCGGGGCTTGATTGGATTTGGACAAAGAATGTCACTTTCTGAAGTCAACCTGCATGTAGATCATTTTTTTTCACCACCTAATCATGATTGTGAGAATATAAATCATGTGAATTACAATGAGTGGAGTTGATAAATGTGCACCACAGGAACTCCAACTTCAATCCCCTTCGAGGTCACCACTGGAGGAATCCCTTCCCTAGGGCTTGATTTCTACTGCCTGGCATATTCCCTCCTTAACCACACTCTTTTGAGGGAGATGAGAAGTACAGCACCTTTGCTTCTGTTTTGCCTATAACCTGTGTCTCCTTTTAACTGGAAAATGAAGCTCTCTATAAAGGTTTCATGCATTTTTTTTTTAATTCACTTACAACCAAGCTCTTAATAATTGGATATAAAGGGAAAATTCTCAGGAGCACAAGAGTGAAGTCTGCAAATGCACAGGAATTCAGTTCTCTCAATATTTATGTTTAGCATTAAATATTTCATACAAAAACAATGACTTTGACTCCTAAGGCTTTCTCTCTCTTATCTCAAAAACTGTTCATACACATGCTGCATGATCCCTATGTAAATACAAAAAGGGGATTAAGTTGTATGTGTAGTAAATCCTGTTTTTACATTAAATAGGTAAGAGCTAACAGAGGGTCTTTGGATTAAAAATAAGTCCCTGTTTGCTGAGCAGACTAAAGTATTCTTTCCTCTGGCTTCCCTGCCATGCAGGAATTGACTTTTTCCTGGTGAGAAATTAAAGGGAATTATAAAATCTATAGTATATTAGAGGTATGTTCTGTACAATAAACAATTTTGATTTAAACAACAGTACATTAGGGAATGTCCCCAGCCTCCACAAAACCTTGTTTTGCAACAGGAATCTGTGCCCCAGCCCATGTATGACAGTACCATTGCATAAGAAACTTTGGTGCTCTTAGGGAAATATTAGGGCACAAGATGAAATTTGATATCACAACTGTCTGAGTAGGAGGTGAGCACTGCCCCTGGCCCCAGACATCATCTTTGACCATCACCTGGTATTTTCTCTGAACCCTTTGCAGCAGGATCCATGAGGAGGAAAACTCCTCCAGACCCACCAGATCAATTACTTCTAGGACTACATATCAAACACACTGGCATTTTGGTTCAATTTTTATGGCTTGTCCCACGATGAGGAAAATCAGGCTGAAGCATCAAGCTGAAGGACACGTAAAGCAGAGAGCTCTGTGGGCAGCCCAGCTGCATGTCCGTCACCCTGGTTTTTTGCTTTGCCCATTCTCATTTGTTCCCTTAAAATATTTTTAAAAACACCAAAATGCTGCCAAGCACAAGGAAAATTCCTCCCTCTGAGTCTTGTAAGATGAACCTCCAGATCCACAATGAACACAGTTGCCAGAGGGGAAAATACCCCACAGAGTCTGATGGAGGGACTTAAAGGAACTGACTGCAGAGGGTAAAGCACAGCTGGAGGCAGCAGAGATGGAGCCACAACTTCCTGACAGTACCAGTACATTTCACAGCTGGGCTCAGTCAAGCATTCCCTTTAAATTTGGCTCTCCTTTCAAGAAATCTCTGAGTGAAATGTAGAAGCAGCTTTTGCCCAAGTCATTAGCCTTTGTAACTTCCCCAAGCCCTTTCAGCTCAGACACTCAGCTGCCAGAATAAGCAGCAACCTTATTTGACCTCTGGATGGTAGAAAGAAAAGTCACATACACAAAAGACCTAAACCCAACAAGCTGGAGAGCCCTTTTTGAGGACAGCAGGGGTTACTAACCCTGTGCTCCAGCACCAGCAGATGGATGGGACGAGGATGTTGCTGTGCTCTGGCCCATGGGGGCAGCTCATGCCAGGGAAGGCTCAAGATGCAGCACACAGCAAAAAAGAACAGCAAGGAATACTTGGGTGGAACCTGCCCATCATGATTTAGATGATGAGATGGCCAGGCTCTCCTTCTGGAGAAGCACAGAAGGACGATTCACCCGCTTCCCCTCAGGGCTTGCTGAGGCAGGATGTCACAGGTGCCAGCAGTACCATCCTTCGTCAGGACAAGCTCACAGGCTGGTGTTCCACTTCCAGCATGCCAGGCAGGCCTGACATCTCTGGATGTGATCTCACACATCCCCCGCCACAGCAAATCCCTGTCCCCTCCATCTCCCAGCCCTGGCCAATCTCCCACAGCCCCACCAAAATGCCCAGGAAGGGCTGCAACCTGGCAGGAGCCCCCAACTCCCTGACTGAGAACATGTGGTGTGGCAGTGTGGGAACTATGGCAACAGAATCCCCATAGAACCCCAACAGAACCCCAGTGGATCCCCAACGTATCACCAACAGAACATGGTGGGAATTAACAGCCCAGCAGAACAGTGAGAAGTAGAGTCCCAACAACACCCAGGGACACTGAGGACAAAGAGGGTGTCCCAGGCACCTCCCAGCCAGCAGATCTCTGCCTGCTCCTTGTGGCTGGGAGTCTCTTAGATATTCCTGCCCAAAGACATAAGGCTGTTCTGGGACACCTAGGCTTGATGGGGTCGAAACCTTTTTTGTGTTTATCAGATGCTGCTTTACTATTTATCCCCATGTATCCTCATTGAACCCAATTTTGCTGTTCTCCTTCCCTGTTCTCCCTTTCACATGGGAGATAAAAACCAAACCCCTGATGCAAAAAAAATCTACCCTGTACAGGACTTAGGAAGGAAGGAGATTAGGAAGCTGCAGGATGCCCCAAGGGCCATTGCTTTCCCTGCAGTAGGCAGGGGTAGAGACACAAGAGTGGGTGATGGAAAGTGGAGAGATACAGAGTCATCCTCCTCCTTTAGCCCCCCAGCCACCCCTGAGATCAGAATTTCCTGTGATGTAGAAGTAAGAGTTTACTAGACCATACTATAAAATACCTTAATAAAAATTAACAATTGAAAGGGGAAATTAAGAAAAACATTCTCAAATATATGTTGAGCAAATCCGTGGGAGAGCTGGAGCTAGTGCACCCTCTTCCACCTCCTCTCTGACAGAAGATACTGCTGCAGACCCTCAGGTTGGCAGACCCTAGAAATGGCACATGGGAACAACACATCCTAGCAGGTAGCTTCTTGCCAAGGTGCCTACAGATAGGGCACAGGCAAGAGGTTTTTAAGGCATCTGGTAGGACTGTGCCTCAGCAGGGTCAGTGCTGACAGCATTGTCCGTTGGCTTCTTTCTCATTCTCCATGTTCTCTTCATAAACAATATTCACATTACTCTATCTCTTTATATTCTTCATCATAAATTTCTACTTCAGAACTTGTAGTTTTAATAGACAATTCTGTGAGTATATGTATTGTTCCCTTTGACTTACCACAACATTTATATTTCTAGATGTGCAGCATAAATAAGAGGCTCAGTTGAATAGCCTAAGGATAGTTTATTCCGTCAGGGTAAGGAGGAGACACCAGAGAGCTTCTCAGATCTCTTTCACTACAACTGGCTCAGTAGAACCGTGATTTATTCTGCTCTAAACCTGCAGAAGTTGTAGTCTCTTGGTATCACTGCAAATTTACACCACTGGTGGTTGGGTGCATTGTGACTATGACCTTTATCTCTATGATTAGGGGCCAATGGATTAATTATGCATTATTTGCCACTTCTAAGAAAGGCTGTTCTCATCTCTACTAAAATATTTGGCTACTGCAGAGGGCAGGACAAAAGACAATAGAGCCTGGGCTCCCTCTTTGCACTGCAGGACGTGAATCAGGAGAGACTATCTTGCCAAAAGGCCTTTGTGTGCATGAGAGCATCAGGTCCTGCAGGCCAAAATGAAGAAAAATGTTTCTACCTGCAGTTTGCTGCAGTGTTAGAAATCAAAACTGCAGCCAGCAGTAACTTCAGCTCTGTGTTACCCAGAGCCAAACCCAATAAATCCCTGGCATTGCTGTCAGATGGGTCCTTTACTCTTCCAGAGCAGGAAAGAGACAGAACCACTGGCAGTTAATTGGGGATTTCTGTGCTGTCAGATAGTCTAACTTCAGACCACTTCTTGTGTCTCACACCACAAGTCCCAGTACACGCACTAAGAACCATGATTTATGGCTGGAGTTGCTTTGCTTTACTGTGTAGTATAATTGCTGTGCTCTTGGAGTGCCAGGCTTTCTGAAGAGCATTCGTGGACTGTAGCTCCTCAGCTGTGCATCCTATTTGCTCCATGGCCCAGGCAGTGACATCTAACAGTCAGGTTTTAAATCTCTATAGTAGAAGCTGGTAGTCTGATTCTGCACACTTCTCTTAATCTGCTTATGCTTACATATTACAAATGCAATTTTTTCTATCTTACCAGAAAAAATGGGTTCCATTCTTAATTGTGGGTGTTACTGGTTGCAAGCAGAGGCAGCTGGTTCTCATCCCTGCACCTGCAGAACTAGCAGGATCTTTATAACCTTGAGGCTGATTGAATTCTCTGGGACCTGAATCATCCCATATTTGCCATATATTTCTATATTTCTGTAAGCCCACTAATGGCCACTGCATGTTACAGAGAGGTAATCAGCCACTCAGCTGGACACAATGTCATTTCTGTGGTGACACCCAGGCTTTTGGATGCAGCCCTTCAAATGCAAAGACACTCCTGAGATGAGTATTACTGGCCCTGCTGGTGCTTACAGGACTGGTAGGATGCAACAGGCACAAGAACTGCACAACAGGAGACCTCTCAAGAGTCTTCTGTGTGATTTACGGCAACCAATTGCTTTCCAAACATCTTTCAAAGTGCAAAGTACAGAAAGAGAGTTATTTTAGGAGATTGTTTTCTCTACAAGAGTAGTGGTTGTAATTCTGAATTTGGAGACCTACTCTGGACACAGCTTCACTGGCAGAAATAGATGAAACAACCTGCTTGCTTTTAATAGGCTTGTTTGGCAGTTAAAGTCCATAACTGTGTTGGGCTTTTTTTAGAGAGATATATATTCCATCACATTATGTTATATGTATGAATGTATATAATGTGTATAATAATAACAGTACTGTGTGTAATGTGCCTGCTACTCTCTTCAAGTCTGTAATATGAATACCTATATGTACATATACACAAACATATCTGCCTCTTTAACATTGAAGGAAGTGTGGAGCCCACCACCCCAACCTGCCTTTGGTGGGTGGTGTTAGGCTGTGGCTCTGGGCATCACAGCACCTGTGCTGCCAGCCAGTCCCCCTGCCCCAAAAACATGGGGAGACTGCAGTGATGCTTCGCTGGAGGCTCCAGTCCCTGTTGGGCTGTGGGTGTGACAGCTCCTGACATTGCACTGGATAGTCCTGCCAGAATGTCACATCCAAACAAAGCCCAGGCACTGTCAGAGGCCTTTCTTTGCAATGGACTATAAACTACGAGATTATAAATCCCATAGGATCAAGCAGGTATGTCTTAGAGGGAAAGATTCCCTCTACAAGCACAAATATCTTGAAGATAGCAATGGAAAGCAGAGGCTGACTAAACTCATATTTACATAGTATTCCCTCCAGACCTGCTGTGGTGCAGAAATTCCACCGCAATGTCTGCGTGTGGAAGTCTCTCTAGTCTTGTGTACATAGCTCTCCTCTACCTTTTGGGATATGTGCAGGGATCTTACAGCTGGAATTAATTTAGTTGACATTTTGCGGTATGACTCAGAGTTTAATTCTCATTTGATGGCATTGCACTCTCTGCCTTCTGCCTCTGCCTGGGGAGTTACAGATGTGCAAATAAAACCATTTCCCCTGAGATGATACTAGAGGGAAGGTGGTGTCTCTTTTGCAGCACCCAGCAGAGCTGCCTGGGATACTGGGTCCCACCAGTGAAAGAGCTTGACAATATTTTCCTGGCCATCCTTCCCCCCGGTGGGGGACCCCAGCCCAAGAGATGTGGTCACAGAGAGAGTGAAGTCAGCTTCATTCTTAATGGGGGATGATGGGAGAGCTCAGAGTAAGGAAAACAAGGCTTTGATGGGGAGCCTGGCAGTTGTGACAGGAATACCCATATGGGGCTGGGCAGTTTGGTTTGGCAGCCTTGCTTTGCTCAGGGAAGTGCCACAGGACGGGGATGGCAGGAGGTGCTGCTGTGGCCTCCCCTGGGCATATCCAGTCTGGGTGTGTCTGAGAGCACAGGATTGGGGGGCTGTGAGATGGGGCATGACAACAAGAACTAAAGAAATATCAGGGTAACAGCGCCAGGGAGGCAATTCTACTGTTATTAACACAAGCACAGCCATCGCTCTGCCTTTGTCTCCTGATGAATCAGAGGAAATTGCCTCCCAAGCCCTTCGCCTTCCAGCTACTTCAGCTGTGTTTTGTTTCTCTAAGATTCAAATATTCTGACTAGATTTCAGCATATTATTATGGGAACAGAAGAGCTATAGAGAAAGTGACGCTTCACAGAGGAAATAGCCAGTAAGTGTTGCTTTGAATTCTCTTGCTTTTTATGGCAAACTCTGATGTCAGGGACAGATATGGCTTTGGAGAAGAAGAGATGCAGTGCTGCAGATGTGTTTATGAATACTTAGTGACAATCTCCTGTGACATTGCAATGGGCAGCTTACCATCATCTATGAGATTTTTAAGCCTGCTATTTTGATGTAATTGGTTCTTCCATTTAATACCAGTCCCCACGAACTGTGATCTTACAAAAGCAAGAGCACTTTTCTTTGTGTGGCAATCCAATTTGATCAAATTAGCAAAATGTTCTATTTGCATTTTGCAGAAATATTGGACTTTGTAATGAAAATATGCATCAGGTCAAGTGAAAAATGTAGTAGTTTGATGTCAAAATCCCAGAATGGCTCATGATGGAGAGGGTGAGGCAAACTTCCAAAGCAGGAATATTTAATTTTGGCACTTTCAAAATGTTGCTTTCCATCCCTCTAATTTGTCATGGGCTTTTTGTTTTAAATATTTCTTCTGATGAAAAGAAGTATGCAAACAAAAAAAAAATAAAAAACACCAAAAAAACAACCCACTCTATATTTAGAATTCAATAAAATAATTCATTTGATCCTCTTCAGTTTCTTTGAAAAGTTCAACATGAACACTCAAGTACTGCATTCCTTCAAACTGTGCGGAAACTGCTGATCCAGGAGTTGTGCAGCTTTGATGTGCCAAGTGCCAAGAGAAGGTGCTCTAAAAGCTGACGTAATTCAGATTATTCTGTGCGACCATCCTGATGGGAGTGAAACCTCAGTCTAGCAGGTGCAGTACAAACACAGGGACAGAAACTGTTTGTCCTGAGGGCTTTACCCTCCTGATCTATGATTCCCATAGAGTCAGATACATGTTTTTGTGTGGAGTAGCACAACAGAATTGGATAATCCATTCAAAACATTTTTTTCACCACTGAAAGAGTAGTTCTCCACACTTCTTGTATTAAGTGATTTTTCTCTTTCGTATTGGAAAAAGTCAGGATAGGAAGGGTAACAAGGCAACACAGACAATCTGTATATGAAGGGTCAGATCCTGCCCTTGGGCACTGCTGCTGCATGGGGCCAGGCAGCGAGCTAAGCCCACGGGTTCATGGCTTGTGCTCTTCCACTAGCTTTGAGAAATTCTCAGCTCAGTTGTGCTTTTATTTATTCCAATTCCCCATTTTCAAGGTTGCAAGAGAAAATATTTTAAAAGCCTCACTGGTAATACATTATAGAACATCCTCTAAAACATTCATGAAAGAGTTCAAGGAGAGCGGTCAGTGTTAAGTGATGATGGTGCACACGTGGGGTGAAGCACTGTGCACAGACACAAGGCCAGCACAGTCCTTGCCATGCAGACATTGTGAAAGTGGCACCAGCTTGCCCCAGAGCAGTCTCTGAGCTTGCCGAGATCCATGCACTGCAGTCCCAGGCAAGTGGCATTCCAGAGGGATGCAGGTGGTCCTGAATTGGAGGAAGATGTGGCCAAAACACCCAGGTTGGATTTGACGTCCAAACACAATGTGGAGAAACATGATTATTACCCTCTGCTTGGCACTAGTAAGGTTCACCTAGAAAGCTGTATCCTGTTTGGGCCTTCCCAGTGTGAGAGACAATGTACTAGAGAAAAAGGTCACCAAGACATGTAAAGGCTGGAGCTTATGTGCACAAGAGAAGGTTGAGAGAAATGGGCCTGTTCGACTTGGAGGAGAAAATCCTCAAGCACTTCTCATTGCTGCGTGAAGCTGCCAAATGGGAGGATAAGGATGAGACAGACTTCTCAGAGCTGCCCTGTGGTGGGATAAGGGGCAACAGACATGCACTAGAGTATGGGAAATTCCAATGAAATATTAGCAAAAATATTTTCAGAGTAAGGGTGGTTAAATATGGCAGTTGCAAATGTAGTAGAATCTTAGCTTTTGGAAATACTTAAAATTTACCTAGGCAAAAACACAAGGACCCTGATCTAGTTGACTTGTTTTGAGGAGAGTCCTGGACCCTGATGACCTCCAGAGGCACCTTGCAGCCCTGCTAGTTCTAAATGTCTGTGACTACACAAATTTGACAGAGAAAGTAGAATGACAGCAGTACAAAGACCAGCAGAGCTAATGACATAGAGATATCTTAAAGTATGACTAAGAAGCAAAGGAATCTTAAAAATCTGTTACAAGAGAAATGGCAGAATAGTTCATGAAAGGCAGAAATGACAGACTTTTCCAAAACTAGCTCCCTAAAGAGATTAAAATTAAGTAACATAATTAGATCACATAAGAAGATGCTTTGTGTCCCAGTAATGAAGGAGGCAGTGTAATGTTAAGTTCTTTACAGTCAGGTGATGACAGCTAATCTAGACCAAATAGTAGCAAGAAATCTTTGAAGGTCTTTCTGGGTCATTTGTATCTGTTTTCAAGAGTACCTGGATCAGAAGGAAAGTTCCAGAAAACTGAAAAAAAAAATATCCTAAGAGAAGGATAAGAGGAGGACTAAAGGTCATCCTTAATGTGAATTCAACACAGAGTTTGGGAATATGTCTTTTGCCAGACCAACTCAGTGATTTCTTTGGGAACCTGGGCTGGGACCTTGCCTGAGCAGCATCTTCACCTTGGACAGTGCTGTGCTGGTCCTGCTTGGCCTCTGCCTACTCCCTTCTCAGAAATTTTTCCACTGGAGTAGCCCAGCCGAGGGGTGAGGAGCATGTCCCACTGAGCCATCCCAAGGGTACCTGCAGTGCCTGGGTGCAAGCATGTCTGTGGGCTCCCACAGTGCTGGCAGAGAGAGACCCCTCTGCCCAGGGCAATGGAAGGTTTTGGGTCTCCTGAATTGAGAAAACACCTAGAAACAGCCATCTCAGTTTGCAGTCAGACAGAGCAGAGGAGCATCATGCCCAATGGGAATTGACAGGGAGAGGCAGGCCAGGAAAGAGGAGGTTGCAAAGCACTAGTTCTGCCAAACTAACCTTATTATTATTCCCTCCTTTATCTTTTGACATTAAACAGACTGAGTGGGTGAACGGAAGATGTAGACACAATTAAGGAGATATTGCAAACAGGAGGGTGAGTTGCTTTTTATGGCTAGTTTATGTTTCAGACACACAACTATACAGAATAATGCAATAAGAAAAACCATGCAGTATTTACCCTGGGTTTATTCACTGCAGGTCCTCGGAGAGCTGCTTCTGTTTGTCTTTATTTAATTGGCATGGTCGGATGGCCATCAGCAGGTCCAATTAAACAGATTCAATAGATTCCACTGTACATTTTTATTTTTTTCTCCATCAGTGTGTAGCAAAAACTGTCCAAAATAATTTGTCTGAGTACTAGTAATGAATATAAAGTGCACTCTATTCCAGCCTGCACACAGTAAGTTTCAGCTGTACAGCATTTTACAGCCAAAGCACACTGGGTTAATAATGAAATCACTGATGCAATCTTTAGTACAGCCTTAGTGGGGAAGAGGGCAACATAGTTTGTTATGATGTGAGATATTTGGTTGCTCAGCTTTGGGCAGATCTGAAACACAGATAGGCATTGTGTCAACCTCTGTAGCTATCTTAAGCTTTGGCCTTAAGTGTTAGGTGGGAACTATTTAAGAAAATCCCACCAATAGGACCTGAGCATGACCTTAATATCAGGTATTTGTTTAAGTGCTTTGTTGAATTGGAGCCTAGTAGATCCTCTTGAAAAGAAAGTGATTTTCAATCTAATAAGGTTATCTGAGTGTGAACATTTTAACTACATCAATCAATATGCCCATCAGGAGTAAGTGACTAATGGGATTTCTCTTTTCTTTCTTTCTTTGTTACAAGAATGATGAATTGACTTTGCCTGTTGCTAAAGATTCTCATCTCCTTAATGCATTGCAGATATGTTTAATGGACACAAGCTGTCAGGGTCTTGCAGTAACCAGTCCCAACCAAAAATATTTCCCCTTCGGATTTGGTCATCATATTCCAGTTCTGCTCTCACAGTGGAAAATTTGAGAAGGCTGGAAGAGGAATATGCAGCTTCTAAAGAAGCCTTCAAAATGCAGAGATTGCAAGATTATATTAAGCAGACTAACCTCGCTCTCTTCTACAAAGAGACTACTAGGAGAACCAGCAGAGATTTTGTCTGTGATGCAGAGCCTGAAGGAACCTCCTCATCCCTTCCTGCAAAACAAGCAAAAATTGCAATTGAGTTTCCTGAAAGATCTCTGAAGAAAGATGAGATATTGACAGGTATTTTTTAGCAATCTGTTACAGGGAAGGAGAGAGATTAAGTCAGCGGTTCTGGAGCTTTCCTGCATTTCTGTCTGCATATCATAGAATCATAGAATCATAGAATGAACCATCATAGAATGGTTTGGGTTGGAGGGGACCTTAAATATCATCTATTTCCAACCACCCTGCCATGGGCAGGGATACCTTCCACTGGATCAGGTTGCTCAGGGCCCCATCCAATCTGGTCTTGAGCATTGCCAGGGACGGGGCATCAACAACTTCTCTGGACAACCTGTGCCACCACCCTTACAATAAATAATTTCCTCCTAATACGTAATATAAATCTCTCCTCTTTCAATTTAAAGCCATTCTCCCTTGTCCTGTCACTATCTGACTATGTAAAAAGTCACTCTCCCACTTTTTTATAAGCCTCCTTTAAGTACTGAAAGGCCTCTAATGAAGTTTCCCTAGAGCTTTCTCTTTCCCACGCTGAACCCCAACTCTCCTGGCATGTCTTCATAAGAGAGGTGCTCCACCATTCTGATCATCTTCATGGCTCTATTCTGGCCTCAATCCAGCAAGTCCATGTCTTTCTGGTGTTAAGGTCTCCAGAGCTGGACACAGTACTCCAGGTGGGGTCTCACAAGGATAGAGAGTCAAAATCACCTCCCTCAACCTGCTGGTCCCACACCTTTTGGTGCAGCCCAGAATGCAGCTGGCTTTCTGGGTGGCAGGAGTACATCACCAGGTCATGTTCCAGCTTTGCATCCACCAGAACCTCCAAGTTCTCCTCCACATGGGCTGCTCTCAGTGAGTTCTTCCCTCAGTCTGCACTCATAACTGGGCTTGCCCCAGCCCAGTTAGATCAACTTGCACGTGGACTTGAACTTCAGGAAGCTCTCATGGGCCCACTTCTCAAGTTTGTCTGGGTTCTTCTGGATGGTGTCCCACCCTTCTGTTGTGTCAACTCCACTGCTCAGCTTTGTTTCCATCTGCAAACTTGCTGAGGATGCACTTGATCTCACAGTGTCATTGATGAAGATATTAAAAAGTACCAGTCCTGAGACAGAGCCCCAAGGGACACCACCCATCATCAGCCTCCATCTGGACTTAGAGCCATTTACCACAACTCTGGCTGCATTCATCCAGCCAATTCCTTATGCACTGAGCTGTTCCCCCTTCAAATCCAGGCTTCTCCAAATTGAAGAGACAAATGTTTTCTGTGACCGTGTCAAAGGCCTCAGTCAGTCTTCCCTTGTTGAGTGTTGCAGTCATTCCATCATATGGTTAAAGATGAGTGCCATGCATGGATACCTAACATGGGGATGGATTGTGAGGAGCAACATATGCCTGCCCTTCCCTCCCTGCAAGTGAGGGTTGCATTTGTCTGGATTGCTGGGCCGGTTTGTACCATGTTTTGGGCAAAAAACCATTGAGCTGTGAGAGTATGGTAAGGAGCACCAGCACTCTGACCTTAATCCCAGCCATGGAAAGAGCTCATCATAAATGCAAAGTACTAATCTAGAAAGAAAGGAAAATCAGAATTAAACCAAGAAGGAGTTTAAACACAAAACACACCCATTCATTTTAAGAGCATCCATTTTCAATTTTGTCTATATCAGAGCTGCTCTGTTGCATAAAAATGTCAGCAAATTAATATTAGACAGGTGTCTCACTTATGAGACTCCTCAAACTTTGTTTACTTCAGATAGATAGACAGATAAATAGATAGACAGGTAGATAGATACAGAGAGATATAAACAACCTGCTTTCAATAACATTTTACAGCTCATTAAGTAACCAGCCAGAATAGGGTCACAGCTGTCCCCTGTAAGGGGATGTGGAAGGGACAAGCGGCTCCATCAAAAGCCACTGGAAGAGAACAACATAGCAGCCCTGGGGAACAGCAACTTGTTGCCTACACAGGAAGAGTCAGGCTTTCTGCAACACTGACTGGATCACTAACAGAGGTCCAAGTGGACCAACCTGGCCTTATCCAAAGTCTAAACCATTTTTTTGGAGGAAAGAGTGGACTTTTTCCATTAATTCTTCTTTGAACATAGTATGAGCAGGGATTCCACTTGCTGTAGGAGAGCCCCTGGCACAGCCTGCTTTGGCACAGTCAGAAATGCACAGCCAGCATGAAAGAGCCAGGCTATTCCTTGAAGTAAAGGGTTACCTATTTCCTAAGGAATTCATGCATTGGTCCTCCTTGGGGGTTATCAACAGAAGTGTTTTCTGCTCACCTTTGCATTTTTTCAATGCAAATTTGCCAGCTCCTGAGAATGAGAAAAATAAACTGTTTACACACATAAGGTTAATTTTTTTAAGAGTTTTCCAAGTGGAAATCAAGTATTCTTGTCAGGGATACATGTGAGTTGCATCTTTGAGGATAAATCTATCCTGGCAGAGGCTGAGAGTCTGAAACCACGAAAAAAGACAGGAAGCAAATGCATGCAGAAACCTCTCTCAGGGCTATCCTAGGCAGTCATTTCTTGGATTTGCAAATCATAATTAAAATTCAGGTGATACATTAAGTTTGTTTCAGCCTGTTTCAGTAGAGAGCTAGTATGTAGACACAGGAAGATTAACCAAGGAAAATCAAATATGGGAATGCCTCATTAGGGACCCAGTGTCAACATTTAATATGTCTTCAAGAATTTTTACACTACAGTGGTTCACAGGGCCTTTTTTGGCTTCTTTTGATCTCTTTTCATTGTTTTTGTCTTTCATAAGAGTGGCTTATGTAATCTGAGCAGTAACCTGCATTTCAATGCTTTTTCTTGCTCCTTGTCACAGCTATCTATACCTTTCCTTTTTACCGCGTCTTACTTTTCTACATTTTCTTTCCTACCATCTCCTCTGCCACCCTACTGCCCTCCCCAATTGCCTCCTTGTCCACCCTCTTTCCCCAGATCCCTGCATGTCCACAGGTGCCTCTCCTCTCTCCCACCTCCTTCTGTGTATGCCTGCCCTAAATCTCTTCCCTCCGTCCTCTCTGATTTTTTGGAAACAAGGCCACCTGGTATGGAGACACTGAGGCAGGTTGCATTAGAGCTGTATCACCTGCCAGAGCATGTGAGACAAGCTGAGGTGTACAACTGACCCAGTAGATGTGGGCTGTAACAGACCCCAGGTCTGCTCTGCTCAGCACAAAGAGGGGAATGTGCAGCCTGTGGCTGCTGAATGAAGGCAAAACCTGGAGGAGAAAGGTGCAGTTCTAGCAGCTAGCCCCTCAGGGCACCCCATCTGCCTGTATGGTGTACTTGGGCCAAAATTACCATTTTGGGTTCACTCCCCATTCTTGTAGCATCATGACCTTCCCACAGAGGGGCACCGCCAGTCCTCTGGATCCCATTGCCCCTGTGCAGCCACAGGGAAGGTGAAAAATGCATGGGAATACATCCTTCCAAAGAGTCTCTAAAATAAGGAGACCTAAGCTGTTAACAGATGAAACCTGAACAGAAAGGCAAAGTAAATTAACTTGTAACTCTCTCTCCCTGCAAAACCTGCTCTCAGTCTCCAGTAACTTTTTTTATTGTTCATTTTCAGCAGCTTTTTCTTTGCTCTCCCTCAATTTATTATACCATTAAAACCGATGGGGAAAAATGTTCCTCATTAAGGTGAGAAGGTTTTATCTGAAATACAAAATAATGAAATGGCAAGAAATCTCAAGGCAGGGAGAAAAAACAACCAACACAAAAAGAGAACCTTTTTTTATTTTTAAAGAAAGCTTTTCCTCTCCCCTCCAGCACTAGCAGCACATTCTCTGTCAGCTCAGCCCACAGGATCTGTGCCGAAGGAATCCAGGTAAGCAGAGTAATTGGTAACATTTTTCTATAGAGTTCAGTCACGTTAGGCTGTATTTATGCCATACACAGGCAAGCAACAGGAACACCGAACAACTGGAAACTTACAGTGTGCCTGAGACATTCACAGCCTGGCAGCCTCTGCTGTGCCCCTGCTATTAATAAACTGGAAGTTATGTCCATCCGAGGGGTTGTCTTTGGGCCCTTCAACATCAGCTGTATTAAAAGGGATGCTGCCAGCCTCTGCAGAGGGGTTTTTAATTTTCTTTTTTTTTTATTTTGTTAGACAGATAAATCCTACACAGCATCTCTCAAATCAACTGAGATGTGTGATTTTTATTTTACAGGCTGCTCTTCCAGCTGGGGAAAAAAAATAGGTCTGATTCCCCAGCCACAGTAAATCAGCATGATACCACCCTTCCCACCACCAACGCTGCTGCAGCAACACGGATTTACACCATCTGGAGATGTGGCTCTCTCCTCCCGTCTGCCCGATGTAAACATATAGACATATCCAATCTTCCTGGCAGAGAGAAGGCAGAGAAAGGGAATTGAATAGACAATCTTGTTAAAAGGCAAACAAAGACCAAATTCTTTTTCAGTGTACTTTAAACAGCACTCAGTTCATTAGGAACAATCTTTATAGGAACATCCAAACGATTTTTTTAAACTTTTTTCTTAAAATATGTTACCACATGTGCCTGGCACCAGGGGAAACGGATATAAGCAGCTGTTTTAGGGAAAGCTGTTACATTGTTCCACAAACACACTGCAAGGTATGTTTTGGATTATATTTTATAAATTATATTCATATAAATTGTAAATATGTTATAAACGTTTAACATGTAAATTTATTTGTCCAACATTTATAAAAATAACTGCAATAAATTCATATCTTTCACCCTGAAAGAATGCAGACTTTATTTCTTCCCCAAATTCTGAAAATGTTATGGACTGAACTGAAACCTTTGATGACAAATCAAGGGAACACAGTCTTAAAAGTTTCATGGCCAAAGTCATTACACAAATGCAAACAAAAAGAGATTTCCTCCTGATCTGAAGGTTTGTGAAAGGGCACCCCACAGTTCCAGTTCCCGGCAGGACTGGCCTGAGCTGTCCTTGAGGGCCTGGCCATGATTTGGGATGCATGCAGCCAGCTGTCCATGCATTGCTGAGGCTGCCCCCCGGGCCCTCATGAGCAGGCAGGTTGGCCAGCCTGAGCACATCTCATCCTCAAGAAAACACCATCTTGACCCACGGAGCATCCCAAGTTGCTCACTTGCCCCCTGGTCCCAGGAGCAGGGGTTTCCATAAGATTTGGGCTTGATACTGATCCTGGTTAACCTGCACATAGCCCTTTAGTGGGCTCTACTCTTCATGTGTAAGGCAGGAATGACGGCATTTTACTATCCCAGGAGAGCTGGTAGAGCAAACACACAATGGAGACACCAAAGCACCACTACTCCCCCTATTCCTCATAAGTTTTCATCCACAGATGCATTAATTTGCGTGTGCTGTCTCCAGAATCCTTTACAATTCATAGGTAACTAATAAGAAAGCAGTGATGTGTAAAGGCTTTGTTGAATTGCTAATGAATATCAATAAATTTTAAAAAATTTTTAAAAACACCCTTCACTCTTTACCTTGAATCAGATCACTGTCAAACCCCAAATACAGTTTGTTCAGTATCTTATTGTCACAATTTTGTAGTTTTTTTTTTTTTTCATTTGCCAAGGCCATGGGGATCTTTAAATTAGTATATCACAGGGGCTGTAAAAAAACTATCACTATACAGACAATAGTGGCTGGACACCTTGATAGGTCCGTTCTGTAGGCTCAGGATGATCTTGTACCCTGCCTGACAACTTCAGGTGAAGGCAGAGAGGGGAAAGGTGTATGGAAAGCTTCAGTTGCTGCTGGACATGCTGGGGTAAAAGAGGGCCATCCCTGCAGAGTCCCAGTCCGTGTGAGTGCAGAGGGATACCATATTGCCAGCTGGATGGGGGTTACCTGGTGCCCTTTGCAGAAGCTGAGATCAGCAGGAGGGGGATTTTAGGACTGATACAACTTTGTTTTGTCCAGTGGCAAGGAAAGCAGTAAGACCATAGAAGACTCTGCACAGCTGCTACCAATAGTCCCTGTTCATTCTGATGTGCCGGCAGTTACCCTTCTCCTCTGTGCTGTCCTCAGCTTTGTGAGAGCAATTCTCCCCTCTGCATGCTGCAGAGCTAATTTCATAAGGATAAATGCCTTTCACGAGCTGTCTCCTAAGTTCTGTTCCTCTTCTCTTAAGTAGGATGCCCTTCTGGTAAGCCAGGGCAATGTTAAGCCCTCACCTGATAGCCCAGCAGCTGAGGAGCATCATCCACAGTGCTTTGAGGAAATGTGACCCCAGTCCACAGGGATTAGCTGATTTTGCTGTGAGATGCCCCTGGGAGGCTGCTCTCCATCACCACCCTGAGGGATGACCCCTGCTGAGGTGGGAGGATGCCCAGAGGTGCTCAGCATCTGCAGCCTAAGTGTGTCAACGTGGGCTGTCTCAGCCAGCAAAGATAGTCATGACACAGAATGGAGGAATATTCCAGTCTTCAGTTTCTTGATTTTAACAGGCCTCCTCAGGCTAATGGTTCCCTCTTTTTTTTTGCCTGAAAAAGGGAAGTTAATTCACTTGAAATTGACTATCAGTTCAGTCTACCATGTGTGCAAAAACTCTTCCTCTCCTCCCTGCCTCATGCAGTCCTCAGGTTGTGCTTCCTCCTTTCCACCAGTAAGATGGGCTTCAAGGCTGGCATCTCCTTTTAGGCTAGCACAACTCCTCCATCTCCAGACATCCAGGCTTCAAAGGACATTTGAGGGCCTTCTGAACCATTCACAAATGTGATTCAAGTCAATCACATTGATTTCCAGGGGCTCATTAGACACCTCAGTGTTTTAGGGGATCCTGGCCTAAGGGTTTCTCCCTGAGTGAAGCACAACATTGTCATCAGGTTGTCTCAGTCCACGAGGGTTTATGGAATGCTTAGCTGGCAAAACAAAAAGCATTAACTTCTTGGCTACAGCCTTCTGCCAAAAGATAGGCAGGTCGTGCTTCAATGCATATGTCTCAGAGAAAAGATGTGCAGTGCATTAGAGAGCTGTGACTCATAGAATAATTATCCTTGTTTCTCATAGTTTATTAATAATTTAAACCCAATCTTGATGTTATTGATCTATCACTGAATTGGAGATTTATTTCAGATCTGTAGTCACTGAAGCAGTAAATTTAATCCCCCTTTCCTCCCGCCCTTCTATCCACTAAACTCACTTTATAACTAAAACATGATGTTTAGGCTGTTTCAGTAATAGCACAGGAGAGTAAGAGCTCAGAGGCAGTGGGTGGCAGAGCAGCCTTTAGCCCACATAATTCCAAGGGGGGGGCATATAAGGTTCTGCTTTTAATACATGCTTTTGACCAAACCCTGTTTTTCACCCTATTGGTCTCAGGGATGCCAAAAGGACCAGAAGTTACTTGCTGGCATGTGTATCACAACTAGATCCTGGACCAATTTTGCCTGTTTTCATCTAGACATGATTATCCATGCCCACAGTTAACCATCAGTTTTGCAGACATCATCCCAGCTGTGTATCCCGGTCCCACTCTTTGTCACAGGTACGAGCTCACGTACGAGGTAAAAGTGCCTGCAACACGTGGGCTGTTGCAGGGCACACAGGCTCTTGGGCCTGATACTAATCTTACTTAAACTGGCAAAAACCTGAAGCAGCTGCCTGGGTGTCCCAGGAGCACCATGAGTGTAAAATCCATTTATGTGCATGAAGGATCAAGCCTAGAGAGCTGTAATGTGAAGGCTCTTACAGCAGCGCTCACTGGGCTGTACCATGTGTCTGGTGAATTCAATAATACAGCAGCAAGACTTGGCCTTTTAAAAGAATCCAGGAATAGAAAACAGCATCCTTTATGGCTGTAATGTGCCCAGAAGAGTGATTTTTGTAGGCAAATGAAATACATTTTTGTTATAGCAATTGTAGTGTGCAGTTGGGTAGGAAAATGTGTTCTTGGCTGTACCAACTCTTTCTCAGGTCTGGAAGAAAACAAATATGCCTAAATGCTCATCTGTTCTTCTCCATTTATATTATTGGATACAATTAAATATATTTCCATCCTCTGCCGGCCTGTCCTTGCTGCTGACCTTGAACCCTGCAGCTGGAACCTCAAGGCAGGTCCCTTGGCCACCACTGGGGTCCCTGCAGCTGTAGAAATGTGTGACAGGGCCAAGCTGCCAGCCTTGCACTGAAAAGAAAACTAAATTGGTGTCACAAGACAGAGAGGATGTGTTGGTGTGGTAAGTGCTGCATGCACCCACAAGTGTGTGCTCTCAGTGTGCCTGGTGTTTCTTGCCCAAGTGGGAGGCATTCCTAGAAAAGAACAGCAGGAAAAAAAAGCACAACAAACTCAGTGTAGTTTATGTTTTCCAGAGGTATCATTCTTAGTAAAACAGTCATGAAGCTCAGCTTTCCTTGGTTTGGATTTGTGGAAAATTTGTGTTTCAGTTTATATTCATTAAACCTGGAATAAGACCAGAGAAATGTTGCTGTTTCTTCTGTCCTGCAGGACAAGGGATGGTGCCAGCAGTAACACATCAGGATGCTGATGCTGGGTGTTGCAGGGCTTTTGGGAGGGGAACAAGCCCAGGGAAATCCATGTCTGGAAATGCTGCTGGATGGCTGGTTCACTGTGTCACTGGGTCCCACCTGTACTGATGGGAAGCAGGTAACAGCTCCTGTAAGGCCCAGCCTCAGTGTCATTAGACCTTTCTCTCCTTTGAGGCCTGAAGGGCTTCTTTGGTGAATTTTCACCTGAATTCCTGGAAACTGTGGCTTTCCTGCAGTTGGAAAGGAGAGACCTCCCTTCCTCCCTCTCCTTGGTGAAAAAGATGTGGTGAGCAATTGAAGGCACAGGTACCCATCACCAGTGCAAGTCTGTTCAGAGTACCCACCTGTGGGGGGAGCAGATTTGGTGCCTCTCTAAATACATAACCTCTACTCCCAATTTAGTCCTGCACCAGGCAGTTAAGAGGGTGTTTTCTGTACTGAGCAGCCAAGCAGAGAAGCCAAGCACCACTTCAGGGCTTGGTTCCCCCTGAATAGGCCATTTAACATGTTTAGGCCTCACTGCACCTTGGTGAGGTGAGGAAATGTCTTTTACTGCCCTTTTAGGGTGGGTAACTAGAGAGCTGTGTCCACACCTCTTTCCCCCCAGGCTGGGTACCTACTACTCCGACTTGCTCGCTGGAGGTGTCTGTTCCTGGCTGTTGACAATATTAGGTTCCTAATTCAGATTAAGCATCACTTAGGGTGTTGACCTTGGGCCCTGGTTCAGCTCACACAGGACACATTTGGCTTTCTGGGCTGCGAGCACACATCGCTGGGTCATGTTGAGCTTCTCCTCTCAAGCAACACCCCAAGTCCTTCTCCTCAGGGCTGCTCTCAGTCCACTCTCTGCCCAGCCTGTATTTGTCCTTAGGGCTGCCCTGACCCATGCAGGGGACTTTGCACTGGCCTTGTTGAACTTCATGAGTTTCTCATGGATCCACCTCTCAAGCCTGTCCAGGTCCCTCTGGATGGCATTTGTCAGGTTAGTGGTTGCCCAAAGGAGAGGATGGGCACTGTGGTGAAGTCTGCTCCAGCATATTCCAGAATAAATACCAGGCAGCCGGAGTGACACAACTGTAGAGTCACTGCCTGCTCTCCTTCTCTTTGCCCACCCCAAACCTCTCAGTCTCCTGTCACTGGGGTGCAGCAGCTTGAAATCTGCAGAAGGGGAATTCCTGGAAATCTGGCTCTATGCCTTCCCCTGCCCTGCAGCTTGTCCCAGCAACCCCACCTTTGCTTGCCAGGCATTTGTATAAATAGGATTAACATCCACAGTTACACTTAGCTAGGTTGCAAATTACACAGGCTATCAAGGCTCGTGCTTCAGGGCATACACTGATTACCATCAGAGGGGCAAAAATGAGCTTTTCCAATAACAGAATATTGCATGATTGACTGGGAACATTACAGGGCAGAGTAGATTAGCCTTTGCCATCAGTATCAGTTATATGTCATTACCACATCAAAGCACCAGACCGCTCCCATTCTGGCAGCCTTGAAGGCAGCTGGGTCTCGAGGAGCAGGGTTGGTTGTTAACGCCCACACAGATTTTGAAGCTGCTTATAAAGTGTGCCTCCAGGAAGCTGGGCTCCCTGCTCCTGCTTGCCTGCCTCCTGGGCTTCGTACTTTTGGATGGTCAGAGGAGCCTGCCTGCCTCTCCTTTGCCTCCTGGGGTTTCCTGGCTCTGGTGAGATCAAGGGGTATTCAGAGGATCTGGGACTCACTGTAACAGAAGGCTAGAAAGCACCTTTACTTTTAGATCTGTTGACCCCATCCCTGTGGTGTTTCCAGAGGCTTGCAGGAGGAGCTGAGGTCCGTGTTAGCTTTCTACTGTGGCTGAACAGCTTTGCCCACTTTCAGGTCGTCTCATTTCCTTCATCTTGGCAGCAAATAACTGTCTCATTTGAATGGAAGCACTAGAACTGATGGAAAATCTAAAATAAGAAACATAATTAGCAGCAAAACTTTTAATTCTCCTTTCTAAGCCATTTCTAAATGTGCTAGTGCTTATTTATTGAACCTGGCTTGGCATTTAGACAGTTCCTTTTAGTGCTAATAGGGTTGATTACCAGGTTGAATCCATATCTTTGAGGAAATGGCTGCTCACTATTCAGAGATGCCAAGTTCCCTTGACACAGAAATACCTACCTTTCTTCACAGGAAATGTGTATTATTCAGCACAAATATATTAAAATAAGGCTGTCACAGGAGTCACAGATGCCACACCAGAAGCCCATGCATGAGATGTGTGGCTGTGGGATGCCAGGGCTCAGCCTTTCTGGGGCTAAAAGCTCCCTCCAGCACAGCCAGGACAGTGCCAGCCTTTGTGATGAGAACTGGGCTGGGGTTGGCCCCCAGATCACTGGCTTGGCTCTGGTGCCAGGGGCCATCCTGGGGGTGGCAGGACCCCAGACTGTGATCTATGGGGAGATCTGAAGAGGAGGATTAGGGGAGAGGGACATCTGCAACAGGAGAAGAGGAGGAGGAGGAGGAAGCTACTTGGTTTTCCCTGGTTACAGTCAAGAGCTGGGGTTTCCTACCCTTGCACACTTGCAATTCACATTGAAATCCAAGACTCTTGTCTTCCTTCCAGAGCCAAACAGAGCAGGGTCTCCTTCCTAACAGAAATCTAGGGGCAAGAAATGTGGGTGGGGATTTTTTTTCCCATCATAGTCATTATCAGAGTATTTGCCTCCGTGTGTGTAATGGACCTTTTTTTGTTCCCTCTCCTGCAGATCAATCAACAGGACAGATGTCTGATTGTCCTCCTGTTTCAATGTATATCATCATTACTCCTTTGGAGATGCTGCAAAATAGCACGGGTGTCAATAAAAACAGAATATGGACTTTCATTTACTTTCACTTAGTCTTTATAGGTGAAAATGGTAGGTTTTCAGAAAATAAGACTTGCTTTCATATTACTGAGCATGTGATGTCAACATAAGGCTGCCTGGGCAATGCAGCAGCCTCCAGAAATTGGGTAGGCTCCTGAAAGCTGAGAATGTCAAGCCAGCCTGGCCTGACAAGTTTTGTCAATGGCTAGCCAATTGCAATGAGATTACTCTGATCTGAGAAACAGAGATACTTTAGCTCAGAAATTTATCCCTGGGTGTGATTATCTTGTAATAGCCACTGTTCATCATTCTCATTTCTGTATGGGAAGGAGGTACAGAGTGAGTTTACTGGTTTGTGTCCACCAGCTTGTAAACTGCCAAGGCATGGCTTTTAGGGCAACTGTGGATAAGTGCACAGGAACACAAATGTCCCTGCCATTAAGGTGCTGACATTTCAACCAGAAGGGTCACTCGCATGTTGTGTCAGTGCCATGTCCAGATGTTTGTTTCGGTTTTACTGGGGAAAATTTAGTGAATCACTCAGATTTAGATTGACCATTAGAGCCACTATTGCACTTTTTTTGCCCTTGATCTCATGTTGCTCATACCCAGGATTCTCTTTCAATGATGCCTTGGAACAATAAACCCAGGATGACGCAAGCCAGGCAAAGTGAGATGCACATGAGAGGTCTTTGTGGAGAACAAGGTGTTATCCCTTGGTTATCTACTGCATTCCAGAATAACTTGGCCTCCAGCTGAGAAGCCTTGTCCATGCAGTTTTGCTTTGAGAGCTAAAGGAAAATGGGATGCACCTGCCTGTGGGTCTTGGTGGAAGACTTTAAGGTGAAAATTTTGTCTAACTTGGGAACAGAGACACAACTCAGGCTACATTTCAGCCACTTTGCCTTAGTGGGATACATGGCCTGGTGTGAAATGTAGGACAGAGGGATGGCTGAAAATGGTCAGCCCCTAAAATACACCCGGCCCAGCATTCTGCCCTGGATGAGACCCAGGAGATGCTTAGGAAACGATACAAAAATAGAGCAAACATTTGTTCATACTTCCCAGAATACTTTCCATTTCCCCAGTGGCCTGTGGCTCAGGAACCTGCTGGACTGTAGATGCCATCTCTGCATTTAATAGCCCTTGATGGATTCCTCTTCTATCGATCAGCTTACTCCCTATTGAACCAACACAAACATTAAACATCCCCTGTACCCTATGGCAAGGGGTGCCACAGCTAAAAATCTCCTTTGTTTACTTTGAATTTGTCACTTGATAGTTTTCTTTGATGTTCACTCTCTTCTTTTGAAGAGCACTGAATAATATGAACAGCTGTTCCCCAGTCACATTGCTCTTCCTTTCACAGAACTCGGTCATATTTCTTCTTCAGTCATTTTTTCCTCCAAGATAAAAAGTCTTAATCTATTCAGTCATACCCTGAATGGAGGCCCTTTTGTGCTTTTGATCATCTTCAATTGCCTTCCTCTGTAACTTTTCTATTTCTTCTGTATCATCTTTGAGATCAGTGAATCAGGACTGCACAATGGCATTCAAGAGAAGGGAGTCCATGGAGTCCAGCAGCATAACGATTTCCCCTGTTTTGCTCTCTCCTCCTTTCCTAATAATTCCTAGTTTTCTGTTTGCTTTTTTGATTGCTAATGAGTCTTTAGCTGGCATTTGCATAGAATTATCTATTATAACCAGAGGATTTTGCTCCCAAGTGGAAATAGCCAGCTTGGAGCCCATTATTTTATATGTAAAGCTAGGATAGTCTTTCCCCCTGCACATCACTTTACATTTATCTACATCAGATTTTATCTGTGATTTTATTACCCTTTCATTCAGTGCCATGAGGGTCTTTCTGCAACTATTCACAGTCAGCTCTTTGCTTCAACCACCCTCAATATCACCAGCAAACTTCTCTTCTCTCTGCTTGCTGCTATTTTGAGATTATTTATTCATATTTCAAAAGCATGGGACAATGTTTTAACAGCTTCCACTCTCAGACTTGAAGCACCAGCTCCCACAGAGAGAGGAGAAATGCCACTTCCTGAGCTCTTGGGGTGTCACTGGAGAGCAGCTGGAGTTTCTGGGAATAAATGGCTGGTTGTTTGGTGAGAAAGAAACAGAAATTACTTGTGAGGATCACTTTCCCAGTGATGTGTTTTCCTGGGAAGCAGCACCTTGCAGCAGCTCCCAGAAGGGGATCAGTGCTGGGTAGCAACAACAGGGGCTCTTCTTTCTGCTGGGAGTGTCCTTGTCTGAGGGAAGAGGCTGGAGAGTTGCCACTACTATTTGTAGGTGAAAGGAGCCAGACCAATCATTGCTCCAGCACCACAGGGGAGCAGGAAATTCACTCACCTAGAGAAAAAACAGGAGAGGGTTTCTCATCCCTGTCCAGTGATACAACTCAGAGCCCCAGCATCACACAGAATGTTTCCTCCTCCTCTCTGGCTCTAGTAACTTCTTATTGCAGCCTCTAGAGCCAGGCAGTGCAGGATTTGCCAGCTCTTTGGTGAGATGCCTTTCAGAAAAGATGTGTGGCTTCCAGAAAAATGCTCTGTGGAAGTGATTTGATGCTCCTGCATGGGGAAAAAGAAATTGTCTCTTATAATAGTGCAAAAATTGCTTCAAAGGACAGAGGCTCTCCCCTTTTAAGAGACTTAAGCTTGACCATCAGAAAACCAGAACGTTTTTGATGACAAAAGAAAAAAGCAGGCATTAGCTACTCAAGTACAAAGTGTTTCTTGAGCTGTGGGGACACTTCTGTCTCCTGGCAAAAAGATGTGTGTGCACATGCATAAAAAACCGACTGGTTTCACAGATCCAGGGAGCAAAACAGAAATTCAAGAGAAGACTAGTAGCAGACCCACTGAAATTGCAGCAGTCAACCCCCTCCTCATCCGAGTGGGGAAGGTGCTCAGCCACCCACGCAGAAATCCTTGTTTCCCCCCCAGCCTTTCAGCTGCTGGGGACTGAAGCTGAGGACCTGCAAGTAACCAGGCAAGGGCTCCTCCAGAGTGGCTGAGGATTCCAGCAGTGCCTTCACCACTTATTTAACGGTGAGATTTAGGGTTGGAACTGTGTGGTGTGCCCAGTGCCAGCTCAGCACTGCTGAACCACACCATCATGGCTCGCACATCTGCACAGCCTTGATGCATTGATAGGGGGGTATAAAATCAGCCCCTTTGGTTTCTGTTACAAACTTCACACTTCATTCAGGACAGAGCTGGAAGGTCTTTGCCTTCCTCTCTTGATAGAAGGTTTTTGGGAGGAGTGAGTAACAAATAACCCCCTTCTCACCACCAGAAAGGCAGATGTGGATGGTAGGCAGAGCAGAGCTTTTGTATAAGCAGCAGTGGCAGCAGCCTGTGTAACTCAGCCAGCACAAACCCACAACACCTGCAAATAAAGATGGATAAGATGCAAAATGCACAGGTGCCATTCATCGGCCCTGATGGCACCAGGGTTTGTGCTGTCAGCCAGATCACCCAGCCCTGGACTGCAGCTGGTTGATGGATAAGGAAAACCCATCTGGAAAGAAACCTGGATTTAGGTGACAGGACTGATCACAGTAGGAGGCACGAGAATGGCTACTATTAATACCACAGAGAAGAAAAAGGCCCTTAAAGCTAAACCAGACTTACACTGCTTTTGAGTCATTATCATAGAACCACAGAATGGCAGCATGGTTTGGGTAGGAAAGGATATTAGTGACCATCTAGTTCCAGTGCAGGCTATTTTACTTTCCAAAATGCAAATTTTCTAATTTCCCTTGAAGATTCTTCACATTAGCATTGTCTTAAAAACTGAGTGTGTCTTGATTTTTAATGTAGTTTTTCAGGGTTTTCTTTTTAAAGAAGAGACAGGAGCTGGTTTTTAAAAAATTGTTTTAAAAGTTTTAAGTCTTTTAAAAAGGCATGAAGCCTCTTTTTTCTCTTTTTTTCTACTTTCTCAGTGCTTCACAGGATGTTAAAAGAAGGCCAAATTCCCAAGTTGTCCACATTTTCATATGAAAAACAACTACAACTTTCTATTGAGGTCTCAAGATGGAAGTGTAAACATACTAACTGTGTTTGTGGGAGCACAGATAATTAAATATAACCTACATTTCCTGACATTTTATATATATATATATATATATATATATGCATTTATGAGAACAGTCTAGCTCTACATCCAATTTAGTTTTTTAAAAATTATTGACGCTGATGCTGATTTTCTTTTGTCCTGTGAGAAGACCACCTGGATAGAAGACTCTGCAAAGTGCACCTTTTGTAGGGCTCCTGTAAAGCTAATCCCAGCAGTGGTAGATTGTAAGGAACCACCCCAGGGAGATGTGAGTCCCCTAGCACTGTGGGAGCATGGCTATAGCACAAGCTTCTTCCTGGCAAAAGGGAGTGACCATCCCACAACAGTGGCAGGGAAATAGACTTTACCTCCTTCCATACCATTCACTTCTCTTACCCTCCAAATCAGGCTGTTCCATTCAAACTGCCCAACAGAGTGAGATCCAGGTTCCTTAGCTAGGAATCACTAGGGGAAATGCTCCTGGTCCCAGGCCAACAGTTTAACAGCACAGGCAAATGCTTTACAGGGTCCAGACAGCCTTGAATTCATGAGTAAGGACATCACCACTGTGTCCAGCAAGGGATAGGGTATCCTGGGACATCCCCTACAACCCAACTGCCAAGAGAAGCAGGGCCCCAGTGCCTTTTTGTCCCAGCTTCCATGACCCTGGGAAGACAAACAAGGACTGGTGTTCTGCCTTATCAGCCAGGGGCTGAAAGGGATCTCTCCCTGATAGCTCAGGCCCCTGCAGCATAGCTCCTCTCTTCCCTGCCTGCTTCTCCTCTCCCTTCCCCAGCCAGACAGCATTGCAGTTTCTGCCAGCATGTAAGAAAATGACCTGTGATTTATCACACAATCAGTGATTTTGTTGGCTTTTTTATTTTGGACATAGAAGCACATTATACTGCTCTCCCACACTGAAATATAGGGGTAGCAAATCCTCCTGCCTGGGACTGTCTGTCATTTTAGCCTCATAAAAGGCCTGAAAAATGAAAGCAGAAACAAAATCATCAGTTTGTTGCTTTTTTGTTCCCCTCTATCCCTTACAAGCAGGAAGGAATTCTTAGCTATTCTGCAGAGCAAAAGCCTGCACCTTCAGATTATTAAATTGGTGCCAGAGCTACAGCTGGTGTCGCCCACATCAAGTATACAAAATGCCTCCACCTGGGAGCTGCTGTGGATGAGTTGCTCAAGTGCCTGTCACAGACACAGCCTGAACACAGTCCCTTTCTGCATGTGAGAACTGGCTGCTGCATTAACAATGATCTCTCTGCTTCCCCCTCTCTTAGTTGTTCTGCATTCTTCCCAGAGAAGCAGGAGGCAATGCTGCTTATTTCTATCAGAAAGTATTAAACCCTGCTCCTGTGTAATGCTGGGAGCTAACCTCTTAGCTAAGAAATGTTTCTGTGGTGCTCGTCAGTACCTTGCAGGATAAATTACTTGTGTGTCTGATGAAAAGAGGGCCATTAGCAAACAATATCATCAGAGAGCAGCTAGTAACATAGAATAAAAGGAGTTATCTTTATATGTGAAATGTGGAAACACAGAAGTGAAGGATGAATTTTCCTCAGTTATTTGAAAGGGCTTAATTAAGCAGTAAACAAACAAACAAAAATACCCAAGGCGAGGTGGAAAGCACAGATTGTGATGGTCTGGTAGTACTCTGGTGTTGGTACCAGTGGAGGGGGGAAGAAGGCCTGGGGCAACAAATCCCCATCCCCTCTGTCCAGGCAGGCATCCCCACCACACTTCCACTTCCTGTGGCCCCAGGTGGCCACACTGGAAAAATGTGGACCTGTTACCTGCACCTGTGGGGGAAAGCCACAATAGAGTAGGTTAGCTTTAGGTCAACATTGCTTCTGGTTTGTTTCTCATCTCTAGTGAGTGTTCCTCACAAAAGAATGACTTAGGTGACCAATTTCTTGCAGTGTAAGTTGTTATATGAGGTGAGTGATGGCTTTAGTAAAAGCTGCAAGCACCTGAGCTATCGAATAATAATTTTTGATATCCAATTCCCAGTGTCCAAAGTTTCCCTTCAGAAAGCTAGTATCTGGGGGAATCAGTAAATCCCATCTCAATTTACAAGTCCTCCCCATGCTGAGGCTAATTAATGGACATCTTAAATGTCTAACTGGCTACTACGAATCATTTTAAACAGCTTTTCAATAACACCTCCATCAGACTCCTACAGTCCTGCCTTTTGCCTGCAGACATGGTGCTGTTGGATCCATCACACAGCAGCCAGGTTTTACAGCCTGACACCGAGGAGATCCTGAGCAGCACCAAACCATCGCTGACATGCCATGGGTCTCTCCTGACCTCACAGGACCATCGGTGTCAGCTGGCTGCTGGCTCACCCCTGAGGTGGGGCTGGCTGCTGCAACACACCCAGCCAGCCTCCCCCAGAACCTGCAAATTAAGGGCAATCCTGAGTGACCACTCTGATACTTGTGAATAGAATGATAGATTTGATGGGAGGAAAAGAGAAAACTGACAGCTTGTCCTGCTTGTGGATAGGCTCAGGCTTGCCCGCAGCTGGAGCTGGAACATGTCACAGATGCAAAGTTAGATTTTTATTTCTTTCCTGTTTTTTCCAAGCTGCAGCACCAGGTAACGCTGAGGGAGGCCAAGCCACTCTTGCAGCCCAGTGAGAATCAACTTCTTCGTGATTAGGCAGGAAAAATTCAATGCAACACATGCTGCAAATGATAAAAACTCCCTGTGTGCCACAGCTGGGGGATGCACCCAGAGCTGTCTACCCAGGATGTCATAAGATGGGGAGTATCAATTTGTATTTGTATGTGTGTATATGGACCGTTTTCCCTCACACACTGCCTTTCTGTCTCCTCTGTAGTTTGGCAAGGCCATTTCCCATACCCAGCCCCACACACAACCATACACACCTGCTTGGAAGACCTCTTTTCAGGGACTTTCAGATGTAGACGTGCAATAGGAGAGGGACTGTGGAAAGATGATCAGGGTAAAAAAGATAACAGTGTGGAAATTGCTGGGGAAAATACAGCTGCTACTCCATAGATGGAACATGGTCAGCATATCTGACCTCCCACACACAACACAGCACAACCTGAGGGGGACTAAAGGGAGGGTGGAATGGATACACCATGGCAAGGTACTCTTGAAATCCTTGCAGAGGAGGGAATTCAGTGGTACTTTCCAGCTGATAAGCCTCCCAGCAGCTGAAAACTAAGGGAGATAAATTAAGAAGTCCTGCTGTTGAATCAGCGACTGTGGTGAATTCGGTGTCCTTGGACTGGTGCATGTCCCCATCACAACGGTCACAGCTTTCTGGGGGTGTTGGCAGACCAAACACAAAGGGTTTGAGCTAATCTCCTCTTCACGTGACAGGAACTCACACACAGCTGACACTCCACTCAAGGGGTTTTTCTGCCTTTAAGGGACTCATGGCTCTCCAAGGGGCCATCCAATTTCTGAAGCATGCTTTTACCAAAAACCAGCCCCTGACTGGATGTATCAGGTCCTAGAAGCAACTCTTGAATGGAAAAAATGGAATTTTGGTCCAATTGCAGACGAAATGTGGTATTTGGGACCATGGAGTTGTTTGGTCTAAATTCACCCAGCTGGGTGTTACTCCCCAGGGCCACCCTGGACCCATGCACCGGGATCTGGGAAGGGGCCAACCAAAAGCACTGAAAGTGGCCTGACTTCCACCACTCCCACAGCCCTCCTTTTCAGTCTAGCACCATGGAACAGAAAGGCCATATCACCATTAAATCCCAGGTTTGAATCGAATTGACTTACTGTTTCCCAGGCACAACAATCCTGTCTGTTTCAATGTGGGGTCCCAGCTCCTGGTGAGCACTTGCCATGACAACCCTGTCTGGTTGGTTCCTGCCTACCAGCTCCTTGGAGAGCAGCAATGAAACCACCCAGTAGAGATAGACCTGGCACTGCTGCACGGGACTGGTCACAAAGTTTCATGCAGAAAAATCACTGTTTCTTTCAAAACCAAATTTCCTGCCTGTGTGACTCTTGATGAAATTCCCTCCCGGGAAAGCATTAAGATGAGTTGAAATGCTGTCGCTGAAGGGTGAGAACAAGACTCACAAATTCATTTTGAAACACTGTTTCTTTTCAAAACATTAATATTAAATGTCAATATAAGCACAAAACTTCTGATTTTATTTAAACAGCATTTCACTTAACATGAAACAAGCATGTGGGGAGAGAAACACCAAAATCCTTTGCTATTTGCCACCACTCACTTAGGTTTCCCACCTCTGACCCTTCCTTGGAGGTGGAAATGCTGTTCTGGCCAGGGCTGAGCTCAGCTTGGTGCCAGTGTGACTGTCCCAGCCTACTGGTGTGCAACCCTGTCCCTTACTAGAGGCAAACACAACTGGTCTGCACCGAAATAATGTGCTGCTCATGCTTGGTTGGGGGCTGAGGCCTCAGGGGGAAGGATTCAATTTGTCTTCACTGGTGTAGGCACAGACCAAATGCTCACAGCCCTCACAGCAATACTCTACGTGGTCACAGGCACATCGCTAATGGAAACAACTTCCGCAGTGGCTGCTCAGGAGGGTGGCAGCAAGCCAAGGCCCCAAGTGTGCCGAACCATAAAGAACTGGCTACTGCTCTTTGACTCCCAAAAGTCAGACTTCTCAGGACCATCTGCTCTGTTAGATAAGGAAGTCATCTTCCTTGTCCCACTACTTCTGGGCAGCCCACTCCCACCCGAGCTGGTTCTTTGCTCCTCAGTCCCCCTGTACATGTGCTGGAAGAGGATCAGCTCCCAGGGGGAGTTGTAGGGCTAGTGTGCTCCAGGGGCACAAAGGGAAAGGGCACCTACGGCATGTTGCATGGTGAAAGGCTGGGTTACAAGAGATGCAGGATGCCCTCCCACTCAGCCCCATCTCACAGTGCTTATCATTAACACCCTTCACTCTGCATGGGCTCTCTTTGCAGCTGAAAGATCCAGAGAGAAGTCACCCACTTAGGTGGCCAGAAAGCAAAGAGGACCTCTTCCTTCAGTCCAAAAACATTCAGCTCAGGAGCCTGCCCTCCAACACTCAGTGTTGCAGTATTTTTGGCAATTTCCTCAATGATATCACTCCTTGTATTTCATTATCTTCTACCTGCATGAAAGACTGAAATGCAAGAAATTAGTGCTCATAGCAAGCAGTCACATCAGCATTTCAGACCAACTTTTCCCTTACCAGGGTGGCAACAGTCACTTTGCCATGAAACTAAAGCTCCTTTCTTCAAGCTCACAATGCCCATGGGTACCTCAGGTCCTTGTAGGACCAGGTGTGCCTCAGCTGACAGCATGCAATGGATCCCAGTCTGATCAGCAGCATCACACACCAAACGTGCAGTACCCTGAAGCACATGGCTTCCATCCTACAGCTGAAGAACTGGATCTGGTCATGCCAAGTGTGACTGACCAGCTTGCTTTGGCTCTCGGCCAAAGACACCTGAGCTGGTGCAGAGGGGATGGCAAAGAGCAGCCTGGGGGACTGGGGGCAATTCAAGAGGGAACACAAGGTCTCTTTTGGGTTTCCAGGCTCCAGCTGATGGCAATTCCCATGGTTTAGTGGCATAGTTGGCCACTACTGAAAGGGGCCAACAATGATTGTTTTTTCTTTTTGCTCTATTTAGAGGTCTTTATATCAAATGTCTGATTTGATCCACAGTACTGGCTGGGTTTCAAGGCTTAATGAGGATGAAAATGCACAAGAGTAGGAGAAAACAGCATTTGTGGACAGAGCTGGATCTACCTGCAGTCATCAGGATTTGCTTCAGCAGCACAGACTTTTCTTCCCTTTTCATACCCACATCATTTGGTCAATACCAAATATGCAGTTTGAGAAAAGGACTATTAAATTTTGCCTGAAAAACACATGGCACAGCAGATTTTGCTGCAGGCACCACTGGTGTCCAAAAGCTGGCCAGGCATTCACCTCATTTACAAGATACAATTCAAAGGGCCAGACCCCTAGAGGAGGCTCCAAGAGACCAGGAAGCTCTAGTCACACATCACCGCCCCATACCTCTCAGATAGAAGCCAAATTCCACAGGGAAGGAGAGCTTTTACTTTGGTAGTTCATTCCAATGACATTGTGAAAGCCATAGGGTGAAGGGAAACTTCATGCTGGCATTACAGGGGACAAACAACAAGATTCTGGATGATGTGTTTTCCAACACCAAGGGCCAGAAGAACACTACGGGGTAATGAGAAACTCTGGGTAGATGAGTCTGTGAAAAATCAGGCAAGAACAGTCCTCAAATACAGTAATACTTGTGTTTTCTGCCACCCCTTCCGAAGCTCTCTCAGTAAAAGCTAATAACTTAGTTAAAATATGTTCTTGTATTACAGTTGTGGTTCACAGTTGTGGTTTCTTCCTTCTAACAAAATTGCAAGGAAAGAGACCATTTAGTAACACCAGATTGCTTGTCAGTAAAGAAAATACAAATTTACTTTTATTATAACCATAAAGAGGCATTAATTTAACAATTAGCTGTACATTCAGCACTCAGGTATATATCTGTGCCAAATAAACTCAATTCTCTTACTGCTAAAAAAAGAACACTTCTCACCAATGCACTGCCTGTGCTTACAGGATATTTATTGTCTCTGTATTACAGTTATCTTGACAGACTAGCCTCAGGATACAGAATAAAGCTTTACTCTTGGACCAAAATAGGAGGCAACATTTTTATTTTAAAAAATTAAAAACAGCAAGTTTCTAGTCAGATAATATAAAGCATCTTAAATTAATCTTTTGAAAGTATTTACACTATTTGTAAACGTAAATATCTGAAACTGTACATGTTTAAACAAATGTCCATTTACCAAACAGGCTGTATAAACTGACTGCTCTTCTGATCTTTCCACCAGCTGTCCTAGAGCTGTCTGGGTACTCTAAGAGAGAAAAAGATCCCAAGCATAAGAGTGACTACTGCCATGGTTTACCCTTCACATCTCTTCTATACAATGTCTGTATTGTCAGTCATAACTCTGTACAGTGACCATGCAGTCCTTCTGAAAAACTTTATAAAAAACAAATATACATATATTACAACACACTGGACATTATTTTACAGCCTGTATTTCTACAAAAGTAAAGGAAGAGGGCAAGTTTTTCTCCTTGTTAGTTCCTTTAGTTAATTTTTAAGGAGTCATGTAAGGTCCTACGAGTACCATTTATGTACCTGAGTACCACTGCTGCAACACTTCTTGTGGCAGCTTTCCATCCTTCCATCTTATACTCCAGCCTTGTTATTTATAACAGGAAAATTATTAAATCAAAATACCACCCATGTGCAAGGAAATTTCTTCATATTCAAAAGTACAAAACAGGCTTTATAAATAAGTTAAAAATCTGCCACGTCACCCACTACATTTTCATTTTGCAGTGCTGCACAATGAAGATTTAAACACTGAGACACTGAAGTGTTCATTCCATTATGGGGAGGCATTTAGCATCCAGCTTTCCTCTCTAATTAATGCTCACTCAACAGTGTGCACTGTTTACCAGTTACCAAGTACTTAACCTCTCTTTACAACGCAGATTGGACAGCCTTGCACATCGAGTTTCAGGCATCCCCACACTCCTGATTAGCACTTACTCCATGGCACAAAGGCTGTGCAAGTTCCAGACCCAGTTCCCACTTTAAACCATGTGACACCACCATCTGATCTCGGGAAAGGCAAAAAAACCAACTCTGGCCTAAAACTAAGTACTTGACAACCTCAATGCTAAGTGTTGCTGGAAAGCATCTGAAAACATGCAGTTCCCTCAGAAACAACAGAAATTATATTGCACAGCTTTCCATTGCAAATCCCAAGGATCTGAGACTCTTTACATGGAGAAAGGCTAGAGTATGAAACTCAGGTCAGACCTCACAACTCCCAATCACAAGAGTGTAAGAAAGACAGAACATCCATTGTTATAAGAAACACTTCTCATGTGGGAAATTAAGTTTTCCCAAGCAAGAATCTCTGAATTATTTTCAAGCATGTGATGGATTACCTGGATTTTCAAGGAAGTTAAAGAAAAACTCAGAGCATGCCTGCTTAAGTCAAACTGTCATACCAATGTGCTCATGTTCCAAGTCTCACAAGCATCTATTCCTGCTCTCATTTGATTCCCCGCACTGTATATCCAGGATGTCTTTGAAAGCGTGACTTTTCATTGCATATATCAGCTCATTAAGGGAAAGCAAGAATAGTTTTTACATTAAAAAAAACCAAACAAAAAACGTTTTCAATTTTGAAAATATCTGGAAAAGGTGGTAACTGAGTTTCCATAAGAGTGATAAGCAAAGGGGGTTTTGTTTCATCTTCTTCTGCCCACTTCTCAAGCCAATGAACAGGAAGACCATTAACAAATCAACAAACCAGTTCATTTTGGTTTTTTTTCCCTAAAACAGGGTTAAGCAGCCTGGATAGTTTTGATGCAGACTGGACTGCACAGTGGGATCCTTTGTTTACTTTAAGCAAATGTCTTTGCATTCCCTTCACTGCCTGGCATTCAGCTGAAGCTTATTCCAAGCAGACACTGCTGGGCTACTTGGACATCGACAACAGTAAGTTCACCTGAAAAATAAAATGAAAGCCTATGTTAGACAGAGCAACCAAGTTACAAAACTGATGTGTCACATTTTAACCTTTAAACAGGATTCCTGGGAAGCACATTAATCAGAAGACAATTACATTTCCATTTAAATGCCTACTCACAGGCTTTTTAAAATGCAACTGCTGATGATACTGACCACTCATTTCATCCGTCAAAACTACTGTGACAAACTTCCTAAAATAACTTCATGTGTTGTCAAGAAATTCCAAAGAACAGGCACACTGGCAAAAATTGTTACCATTCATCTCAAATATCTGAAACACATTTGGGATCCTTCACAATATTTGTTTCCCATAGATTACAATATGGTTTCCCATACACTTCAGTTTGTAGGATAAGTGATCCTAGGGCTCATCAGATAAACAATTAGGGGAAGCCATCTCCTCTAGGACAACCCCAGCTCCTTATGGTGCATCACTCCCACTCAGTGCTCCAGGACAGTTACCACACATTCCACACACAATGCAGGCAACATCCTCTAATCCATAAACTAGATTACCTGTTTAAATACTGTCATCCTGTAATAATCAAGATTCTACCCGCATTCCCTAGACTACTAAGGTCAAAGTGACATTTTTAAAAGCCTACTTGGTTTCTGACAGAGAATCCTAATACAGAAAATTCTTAACCCAAATATTCTCTGACACTAAAGACCTTACCATGTAGGGTTACACTTCCACAAACATCTGTACATTTCCTCAATACAATTCACTTCAAACACACTCTAGTAATTCATTGTCGTACTTCTTACATGTAAAAGTTGCTGCTTTTTGCAGCAAGATGCCTTCAAATGCACAGTTTTTTTAAAGGCATATTCACTGGCTTTGACACTTTTCCAAGAAGACAATGCCAGGAAATGGAAAGACCCTTCTACCGTGCTGTACAATCCAATCCCCAGCAACAGCAATCACCACCTTGGTTTAAGAAAATCTATTAGATATTTATTAAAAAAAACCAAACAAACAAAGCCTCCTCCTAGCTGACAACCTAAAGATCAGAAAAAGCCCAAAGTTTAATCATCCAGGATTAAGTGGGATAATAAATAAATAAGGACTCTGAACACTGGAAATACAAAAAAAAAAAAAAAAAAAAAAAAAAGAAAAAAAAAATCAATGTTTAAAAAAGCCAGTCACATGAAAGACCAGCTTCAATATATACCTGTTCCATTGAAGGACAAGCTATGATCTGGAGGTCTTCATTACTAAACTCTTCCTTTAGCAAAGTATGGAGTTTCTGGAACATTTGCTGAATGTTATTCTTTTAAAGGGAAGAAGAAAAAAATCAGTACTAAAAAAATGTAACACCCATCTTAAACATGAACCAGAACAAGCTCAATTTACATGGAATAGCTACTGAAGTGACTGGGTAGGGACAAGCAGTCAAGCTTTAAGAACTTTTCTAAAAATAGCCCCAAAACAGCTACAAGGAATCCACATTAGTTGTGAGATAAAAACTTCAGCTAAGATGTGCTAAAGTGAAACACTGAGTCCTACAAACTCAATCTGGATGCTTAAAACTCAAGCTTGGCTCTTCTGGTGGTTTACAGTAGGTTTTCCACTGAACCTGTATCATCCTCTCCGCCTCTGGTGTTCCTGCCCATACATAAGTGACCAAAATCTACTGGTTTGGTGTGGGACAGAGTTAATTTTCTTTATGGTAATTCATTTGGTGCCAAGTGTAAGACGGACAGAATAAAGAGCAGCAGTTACTTCCCTGTCATATATATGTATTGTGTAGTACAAGTGAGAGCAGTACAGCTATTTGGATTTGGCTTTTTTAAGCTACAGATAGCAGCATGAAACACCTACAGGAAAACATGGCAGCAATACTCACCCTGACTGGCTTAAACAGAATTAATTCTGTATCTTTATTGGACAAGTATAAGGACATGCTTCGTAAAGTTGATGGCAACTTTGTTTTTATTGTCTTGTAAGTGGAAGAGACCAGATCGTTGATCTTTGCTGAAAGTAAAAGAAAATATGTTTAACAGGCTAAACTGGAGTTCTGCTTGCTGAAACCTACGCTCCAGAAAATCACCTCCACTCTTCTGGGCAGATCATTACCATAGGTTTGAGTGGAAGGGAGAGAGGGGGCGGCTGGGCTGTGCAGTATCAAACCCATCACAGGACCACAGGCGTGCCAGACACTGCTTTCTTTCCCTGCAGAAAATGCATCCACTCCATTTCTGAAAGCTACCACATCCTCCTGAGGTTTCTGAAATCACAGCCCTCCAACAGCAACAAAAAAAAGCAAAATTCTACATAGGCTCCCTCCCAGAAAATTTACCTGGAAAAGGAACTGATGGGAAATAAACAGCGCTAGTAAAGAGAACAGAATATCACAAATTCTCCTTACTAATCACAGGCCATGTCTGTGAGAGAAAAGGCTGCACAGTAATCTGGATTTTGAATCAATCAGACCGGAATCCTCTGTCAGACAAGACCTTCTTTCTTTATTGCTAAGAATTTTAATGTTTCTACAAGATCATTGCTTAAAGGCCAGGGGAAAAATACATTCTGTAGTTTTAAAGTACTGAAGTTGATATCCTATGTGGGGTTTTCCCCTTCTCAACTTCTGCCACATCTAAACTTTTTGCCTAGACCTGCTTCCCAGACAAATGACTCCAAGAAACAGCAAAAGTTCTACTTCGATCTGCCTCTACACACATATTTATCTCCAAACAAAGATTAAAAATACTCCTGAAGAAGTGGGAGATATTAAGTAGAAGCTCAAGTTAGCCCTTGAGAGTGTCTGACCCATTGAGCAGCACTGAATTATGTATGAACATGGCTGGCTTTGCATCTTAAGAATATGATGCAACAGAAGGTTCCAATGTATGAATTGGAATAATCAGATTTTTTTCACCCAGAAGCACAACTTTGTAATATGAAGAGCAAAACAACCTAGGAATATCTAAAACTGCTCCAAATGTTCCTATGAAGCATTGACATTTGAATTTTTAAAAAGAGGGAAACAAACCCAGATTCCATTTTTGCATAATGACAGGAAAACTGAAAACAAAGTAAATACCAAATGTACAGACAATAAATAAGGGCTTCAATGAGGATACATTCTTTCCTACAAAAACAAAAGCTTTATTATAATGTAATCAATTAATTCCTTAAGCACATTCTATATGCAGTTGCAGAAATGCTGTTTACATGCAAGAACAGTCACAGCTTGAGAAATACTCAAGGCATTCATCTACTGCACCAATTAAATACATATTCTGAATTTTGTCAGGTTTTTAGAGCTGACTTAAGACATTTCAAATAGCACGCAAGCAAAAATGGAAGCCAGGATTTGCAAGAAAAAGGTAGACAGCTCTTATATGTAGAATTTTTCAAAACCAATCACAATCTCTCAGTCCAAGTTATTCTGACCACCTCTTCAGATTCCTAATAGTAACATGAATATAAACCAAAGTAAATACCTGGCTGTGCCCAAGGTTGCTGTGAAAGGCTGTAATTGGGACCTCCTTGAGTGGCCATTGTTTTTAAAGCAGCTACCTAAAACAAGTAAAAACAACAAAATTGTGTTTCTTTCAGTTAAGTTCACAACAAAGTGACCAAGCAAAAATTGCACAACTCTCTTAGATACCACAGTGTACGGTATCTCCACTGCTCTCTCTCTTCTATGACCTGACTTAACAACACACAGGGGAAGCAGCTTGACAGAAATGCAATTCAGAATTATAACCATGATCAATTCTTGAAAGTAAAATTCAAAATGGGATTAAATTTACAAAGATGTCTAGGCACCTAAGGATACAAAACCTCAAAAGAGATTTATGCTTAAGCAGCTTAGTCAAACTCCCCAGATTCCCAATGAATCATTGAGATCACTCAGACATTCTATCAATCTCACCAGTTACCCATCTGTATTTTAGGTTTGCTACTGACCTCTACCCCAGTGTGACAGGCATGAGTAAATTTAATACTACAATCTTCTAAATTCTCAAAAATCAGCAGCTGGGGTATCTGCAGTCCATGCAATGCTGTAGCCCCAGTTTCTGAGAGGACATATCACTTATTCTCAGCCCCTAAGGTTCAGAATATATCCTGTTGCGAGGTTTTCTCAAGGTACTTAGGAATCTTGACCTCTAGAGCAGGTTCTAGAATGAAATGTATTGTAATAAGACATCTAATACTCTAAGACCTCCCTCAAGAACTCACATGACCCAAGGCTGGTTTTGAAGGCTTACAAATGCAGTCAAAGTAGTTCCACAAAAAGAAAAGCTCCTGCCAACCTTCATAGACCTGTTCCAATTCAATGAAAAACTAAAGCTTCTTGATCAAAGAACACAAGGGTTAGGGCTGCTTTGAAAAACAAACTATGTCATGTTCCTTTAACCCATTAATCTCAAAAATGCCTGGAAAATTGCTGTTGGAACTTAAAGGAAAGCACATTATCTTCAGCTAATCACAGAGCACTAGCAGCTTGTCCTACAACCAATTTAAATACCAATTCCTTTGTCCTACCAGTACTTCAGTTAGATTAGCATAGAGCACACAACACATTTGTACCTTTGTCATGAACTCTTCCAGCTGTTCTATAAACTGTTTGGTTTGCTGCTGAATAAACTGCTCACAAGCTGATTTCAGATGACGATCTACGTCTTTCTTGGAGTCAATATAATGTTCTCTGATTTCTGGAGTACCCTTGAACAGAGAACGACAATTCTCTTCTTTTTATTTGCCAGAGATCACCACCCACTTAAATCACCCAATCTTTCTTAATGCAATAAGACTCCACATTACCTCCAGTAAGAACTGTATCAAGGCGTTGTTGCTGTTTAGTCTAAAAAATCTTGAAACTGTCTTAGGATTCAGGATTTTAAATGCTGCATCTGTGAATCAGAAAGTCACTCACACTGTTAGTCAATGCCATTCAGCTCCAGGAACTACAAACTCTAATCCCTCATTTATGCATAAAAAATGGCCCAGCATGAATGATTATGACTGCAACATTAATGATTCCTGTACTGCCTGGAGTGGATGCACAAGTGCACAGAAGCACATAAAGCTTAATTCACTACTTTTCAACAACACCTATGGTACATCTGAACCTAACAGTTGCACAGTCTAAACAGATAAATAAATTACAAGAAACTAACAAGTTACTGCAGTGCTATGAGCATGAAAATTGTGTGAGCTCTCTGGTTCCTGTTACTGTATTTCCAAGTAGAAGACTTTTACATAAGCTATTTAAGCATTTACTAACAATATGCAGAATTTTGCACACACTGCCTGGGAAAACCAAGTACAGTTGCATGAAATAACTACAAACTGGTGCTTTTTTCCTCTGTACTTAATTGTTTTAGTTAGGACTAAAAACAAAACATCAAGGTTGATAAACATTCATGATTATGTTTTCCACAGAAGTCCCAAGAAGGAAAACCAACAATGTCTGTAATTAAGACAAGATACTGAAATTACACCCATAGTCTTAACAGGATGTTGTCAAGCTGAAATCTAGTCAAATAGGAAAAAAGAAAACTAACAATAGCTGCAGTATAGCTTATTACCCTACTGTCAGCCATTTAACATCCTACACATCCATCTGCTTTTTTTTTCATTTCAAAAGGAATTTGGCATTCTGTATAAAACGGAGAGGGAAATGACATAAACACAAAAGAAGTGCTCTCTGAGGCAGTAAATAGAGAATACCAAATATATAGGTTTGTAGGTTTTGCACTGAACTGAGAATCTGAACTCCTACACAGTGAAACGTGACCACAGAGAAAGATTATTTTTGTTCTCTGAATTTTTTACCAGAAATATCAGAAACTCCAAAGACTTCCCAAATTCTTGATTAGAAGCCTAAGAGCTAGTCCTTTATCCCACTGCATATTTCAGTTACATGAACCTTAACATTATACTACTTCAAAAAAGTTGAGCAAAAGCATGACTTTTACAGTAAGCAGTATCTTTTCATCTGTAAATACCAAATTAAATCTGTGTGCAGGAAGTTTGGCTAGAACACAGTAAAACTATTAGCCATGTTATTTTTCTTCTACAACTCATCCCAAATATAAAAACACTACTGGCCTATGCTGCACCACAGAAAGAATTAAGGACAATGTACATATTTTCAACACCACTGCCTCCACCACTCAACATAAATGAAGTGTTTTCCACTACTTACCACTACCACCTGCACAGTACTGGCTGGCACAAAAATTTATTCCATTAAATGAAGATGGAGAACAAACTTGTGTGTCAGCCAGGACAAGACACCAAAAGGATATATTTGCCCTTTAACCTCCAGTCAACTAGAAACCACTCAACAGGTAGGAGGTTTCATTGATGTTCAAATGCAACAAGTGAAATGGTTAGTGTAAGAAATGCTTGCTTCAGAGTTAAGACTGCAGCAAATTAGACAGCAGGGAAGAGAAGTTACTTCTTCAGCTTTCTCTTCTGGAATGGAAGGAGAGAAGCTTGACATGCTTCAATAATTTTTCCCATTATCCTTACAGGTTGGAAAGTGCATGACAGCTCAGTTTTGTATTGAGACCTTTTTTCCTGAATTTTACAAGGGAACAACAGTACAATTTCAAAAACCATGGTCATGGCCACTACTTCCATTTTTGCTTCCTACAAGAAACACGCTTGCTACATAATACCATCCAACAATACTATTTATTGAACTTGCAAAATAAGAAATCCTTCCCAAAACAAAAAGGTTCACAGAACGGTCCAGGAAATCTTAATTTCCTCTAGGTAAGCTGACCATGTATTGTTAAAGTCACCTGCTAAGCAGCAGTAAGAAAAGATATTCCTTTAATGGGTCAGAAAAGGGAAAAGACATCTGTGTGCAATAGAAATGTAGATTACTTAAAAAAGACTGGATAAATAAGTTAGGTCAGCAGCGAAAGCAAACGCATTTCATACAAAATTAAAGAATTTGTTAGATATATCTTGAATTGCCCTGAGTAGGAGAATGGTTTCTTTTTTTTCAGAAAAGCTAGGAACAAAGCAAGAGATTAGAAAAAGCATACAGGTCATTGCAAGTGAACATAAAATAAACCCAAAACTTTTGCTGGCACATTAAAGGAGGACAATCCCATCCCACTCTGTAGCCAGCAACTGTTTAGTACCTCTAGTTTTCTTAAGGTCCAGGGAAATTTCCTTAATGGTGAAATCAGTGTGGAAAGGAGCAATTTGTTCACGAAGAATCAAAAGGTGTTTTATTAAGAAAAGCTGTCCATCAACCTGGGTCTACAGCACAAGAGAAAGAACATGCATTACATGTTAAAAAAAAAAAAAAAAACAAAACAATTAAATGAAGAGCAAAGTTTCAACATTTCCACTTGTATTAGTTAACAAGCTTTTTCCATTAGTCTGTAGTGCCATTAACTACACTCTAGGATTAACAAATCCCACTTCTGTACTATTCCTAATACACTGCACTACAGAAGCAGACTTTTATTTCCATTTCTTAGAAGAATTAGATTACACAGCCATATTACTAAGCGTCCTCATTAAGTACAGGTATCCACTATTTGAAAAATACAAATTTACTCTTCTTAAGAGAGAGGAATTATTTCATGCAATTCCTATAATTTATAGTTGAAAAACATGAGGTTCTAAATTTGTTTTCATCATTACAATGACTAAAAAACATTAATGTTCCTGTAATAACCTTGATTAACTGCGCTGTTCTGCAAAGGTCTTACAGCTCATTTTTCTCATGTCATTAAACACAAAGCTTAGTTAATTTCTAAGCAGTACAGCAAAGTTACAGAGAATAAAAGAAGGCCAAGTTCACACCACCGAGATGATCAGTTTTGCACTGCATGTTATTTTAGCTACATGCTTTATACTGAGTGCTGGTTTTTATCTTTAAAGTTCATGGCTCATTGAGGTAAAAGGAGAAGGACTCAAGAATTCAAATTTGCTTTTGCAAGCTGGAGAACTTTCCTTGATAAAATGTTAAATAAAACAGAAAAGAAGTAGTCAGATTTAAATCTGCAGTTTCAACAAATAGCAATTTCACTAAAATTCAGTGGTGGAAAGGGCTTCTTGAGTTGTTTGGGTTTGGCTTTTTTTTTTTAATTCTTATATGCATCATTTCACCGGATAATGTTAAATTAACATGCAGCAATAACAAAGTGGTAAGGATCCTAGTTCTGGGCCAACCTATTTAGGGGTCACTGCAGAATGAGTTTTACTCTCTGCAGTACTTTTAAGTCAATGTTGGCCAGGTACACAGTGATGGAATAAGTATTTAACTGTATCTGAATCAGATTTAGTATTTAGTACCATATCTCAGTATTTAACTGAATTCTGAATCAGTTACACAGAAAATGGTTATCTGCTCAAGCTAAAGGGAAGTGTAGCTTGAATTTCTTTTTAAAGATACTATGTTTAACAGGTATTTTTCAAAGGACACTCAAAATAAATACTTCAAAACAGATCATTTCCAATCAGAACCAAAACTTTTTTCATTACTAAATATTTACTGCTTCTAAAAATCCAACAATTTTAGCATAGTAAGACTTTTTTTAATTCATTTACTGGCTGTTAGGAATTAGCAAATTACTACAGGATATAAAGGAACTGTGACAGGAAAAAAGAAAGTTTACTCTAACTACTTGAACTAACAGTTAAAGTTTAAATGACCTGATGAATCTGCATTGATTTCCATGCAACACATGAGATCAAACATATTGATAGTACAGTTCTGAGCAGAGAATACTTAAAATTTCTTCCCAGTGAATATAACAGTTAGAAAGATTTTTGAAAATTCAGACAACAGAGGCAGACAAAAAGAGAAAACAGTAGCAAGCAGTGAAAATAAATATAGGAAGCAAAGTCCTCTAGCAGAAACTTTTCTTTAGGCATCACTTCATTGAATTCCTGTGAGTTCAAGCAGCCTGTAAACACGACTGCTACGATCTGTATTCCACCTTTTCAGAGACAGGCTAGCATGTGAATCATTATCTTTGCCCTGCAATACATTAACCATAACTAAGAACTGGCAAATCCATCAAATCTCTAGAGGCAGAGCAACATGCCTTGACTAAGATTTTAACAGAATTCTGAACAGCTGCTTCATGACTTTAGATATACAAGGGGCTGGGGGTGGGGGCTGTGGAAATCATACCCAAAGCACAGATTCTGACCTTGCTTTTACTGATGGAATCAGCAGCTCCCAGCAGCGACTGGATGCATGCAGATAAGGCCTCTTGCGATAATCCCTGAAACACTGCCCTCTGCAGGGAAGAGGAAATCAGACCAATAAAAAAGGTGTTAGCAAAGGCTTAAGCAGAATTTTAAGAGTTGCAGTTTGTGAACAACGTGTTTACCAGCTACAGAACTCCAGATTAACTAGCTAAAAACATGTTGGCTAAGAGCAGTGACACAGCATGGAGCATTCACACACAGAAGCTTGCTACAAGCACTCAGGCTGGATGCAGGTACCCACACAAGCTCGCCCTGCTCACCCTGCAGCTCTGAACTGGCACCTGGGTAGTGACATGGTCAGTGACACCTCACACATTCAGAGCCAACAGCATGAATGGTGGTTGCTGGGTAACCTGACCAGACACTTCTTCCTGTATCAGGGCAACTACCTGTGCGTGCAAGTTACATCTGCAATAGATACGAGATCACTCGAGTGAGCTTCACCTCAGGCAGACCTAAATTACCTCACATTTGTGACAGCTTAGTAAATAAATGTGACAGCTGCCACAGCCCAGGGCACATGGAACAAGTCCTTAAGTGGCAGCAACATGATCCTATGGCTGAGCCAGCCATAGGAACACAGCTTGCCCACACCAGCACTGCAACAGAGCACATGAGAGCCCTGAGTGCCTCAGCCTCGCCAGCACCACTTCATTCCTGTCTTCCCTATCTACAGGGTGCAGGCAAGGGGTACCAGTTCTGCTACAGTAACTCAGGGTAAAACTAAATTAACCTCTGTGCAGACACATTGTTAACAAGCCTTGCAAACAACGCAGAAATCGCCTCATTTACAAAGGTCTAGCCAAAAACAAGGGCAAATATTCATCTATTTTTAATGGGACTGATATTTTAAGCAATAAAGCATTAATATTTTCCAGCTTCTTTATTAGCAATAACATCTTGGCAGGAGTTTCATATACACCCATCAAAGATATTTTGAAATCCATTAAACGTATCTAATAAAGATACAACACATGCAGAAAAGCAAAAACACTTGCATCAGTTTCCTCAGAGACTTATCAGCCTTATACGCTGGTTAGTGAGCAACATAAAACAGATTCTAATGGGAAAGTCTTAAAATATGTGTTAAATAAACACCACTTCTGTTTCTGCTAGACATGAAAATTTCTACTGTCTTAAACTTTGGGAATGTCTCCTACATTTTGAAACATGAAGAAATGTGCCACAAAAACATTTTCAGAACATTTCCAAATTGTAGAAGCAGTAGAGTCAACATTTTTAAGACCAGAGACATCACATAAACACATTCACACATTCATGTAATTTCAGCAATAAAATTATTCCCTGCAATTGACCCAGAACTTTCTATTTTTTCTTGTCCTATTCACTCTTCAACTTTGGTGAGACCAGTATCTTGAATATCAGATACTAAACAATTTCTGTAACAGCAAAAGCAATAAATGTACAAATCAGTGCCATTTTTCTAATTCTACAAATATAAAACTGTCTTAGAAATGATCACCTAAATTTGTCAGTTCACTTGTTTTACATGAAGATAGCAGCAGAAAGACTAAGAGGTTAGAGGCCAGTAATCGTCCATTCCTTTTGTGTTGTTTAGTTTGTATTAAAATATTTCTACATGATGCTATAAACACTTTGTAACTTCACCTAAAAAATTAGATAAATAAATTTTTGCATACATCTATACATCTGTACAGTTTGGAGAGACACACTAGAGTCCTTCTGACAGTAGGATACCACATTCCATGCAGATCTGCTGGTGAAATCGTGGTCTGATGCCTGGGATTAAGGGATTCAGCTGAACCTGTTTAAAAGCAAAATACACACATGAAAAACTTGCCTATCTGTCCTTTCAAGCAAAGGAGACTGTAATATCGACTGCATTTTATACTCTCTATACAGAAATAAGACATTGTATTTTACTCTAACAAGTTCACTTTTTTTCCTTATGAGCAGGTCAGTACTAGATTTCAATGTGAACAGAGCACAAGCTTGTGAAAGACATGAATTTGCTTTCAGGGGTGGCCCAGCTCAACCTTTTTTAATGAGTTAGCTTTACAGGCATGTCTCCAATGACACACACCTCCCACTCAGCTAAACAGCTGAAATGATCAGTTACTGAAAAAAAAAAAAGCACAGGAGAAAAGAGGAAAAATAAATGGTTAGAGATCAAGGAATAACAGGAAATGCTTAGGGAAAAAAAAAGGAAAAAACATTCTGTTAATTTTATTTCTTCATGCTTTCTTTTCTGCTGGGGAGAATCCTACATGGATTAAACAGTTACAGAAAACATAGGGTTTAAACATCATTTTAATAACTGTAAAAATAACAGCAAAACCAATTTTGTCATGAGGTTGTTGCAAACATAAAAATGTGCTCCTCCTGAGTAACCATCAAAATAATTCTGTATTCTCAAAATGGATTTTCACAACACAGATAGACAGAAGTCTGATGGAAAATGCACTTGTGTTTATGTGATCAATGCAGAAATCATCTGAAATAATCCAAAAATATCTTTCTACCTTTTGCAACTATGAATTTCTTGTCAAAGTAATTAGAAAGCCTGTAAAATCTTAAGCTACCAGTTTGAGGTTCCTAGGTCATTTGTTAGTCATTTTAGCTACTCCTGCAGGTACTGAAATGGGAGAGAGGCACCTAAGAAGGGCAAATAATCCCAATTATCTCAGACACATATCTTCAAATTATACCATATAGGTTCCTTCAATTTCCTGAGTGCAGGTGAGATTTACAGGACTTGCAAATTCCATACACGTGGGGTGAAGTACGATGAACCCTATTCTCAATGGGATTTGTGGGGTCCAACAAGAAACACCTCTGTAGACCTTCCAAGCCAAAAGCAAGAAACTACCATGCAATCAAAAAGAATACAAGAAACAGCTGATAAAGAACTGAGAATGATGCTGCTGGGGAAATAATGCAGTACCATTCTGAACAATGATAAAAAAAAAGAAGAAATTCTTCAAGGATCTTTGACAATAATTTAAATACTTGTAACACTCAAATGACTGGCATCTGAACAGCCACATTTTATGAAATTTTTATTCCATTTTGCTGTAATTTACAGACACACAGGTCACATGTTTAAAATGTCAAGGACTAAATTACGAATTATTGTAAATACCTACAATTTAAGAAATGTGCTTGACACACCAAATCACCTTTTTCATCTTAGCACAGCTAACAAACAAAAGCATCCTCAAGTACATATCTTGATGGCATGGCTACTTTTCAGTGGAGAATACAGAAGCTCAGCTTTATACAAAGATGCTGTTGGCTGCAAAAGTAGTTGCTTCACATAATGGACTGCACTGGAAGCACAAAGAAATGCCACCAAAAGAACAAGATTAGGCTGTTTCTCATAAAAAAATACAAAACTAAGAACTTTGAGACAAAGTTTGCCTCTCAAAATCATTTATAATTTTCTCTAGGAAAATAACCCTTTAAGACACATGCAAGTTTCTCACAGATGGTTCAAGTTAATGCTCACATCCCATAAGCTTTATGCATTCATTTGACAACATGAGATGTATTTCATACCAGATTTAACTAAGCTGCAGGACTCGGGATCTTCTAGCCGGACATCTGAAAATGAAGCTTCAGATGGCAGCTTCTTCTGTTCCTCTTTTAAACTCTGTGCAATTTGCTGCAAAGAAAGATACACAATAATATTTTAATATCTCATAACACTGCTTTGGTTACAACAGAAAAAACCATGCTGAATTGCAAAAGGAATCAGCTGCACTCAGCTCCCAGTGTTTCAAAGACATTTAGAAGAAATAGGCAGATGTTTCCAAAACAGTAGCAAAAATGTTGCAATAAAAAAAGATTCACAAATCTGTGTAAAACATTTTTCTTTCAATTTTGCCAGTTTTTACTGATGTCTAAATAATGACCTATAAAGCCACCTAAAAAGAAAAGCTCAAAATAGGGTAACCCAGCTCAACACTTACTTGGACTTTAAACAGATCATTTTTGGGATGGCTTTTTTTCCATAAATGATATGTGCAGATGGCCCAAAAGTACTGTCTAGTTTATTCCCTGCAGGAGGTTCAACCAAAAGCCTTCCCCTAACATAACTCAATATTTCCACACTTCAACCTTTTCCACTACTTGGTCTGCTTCAAAGCAACAAGAGACAGCAAGAATGGGCAAAGAACTGCATTAATATTTGAGCAGAACAGCACAAGAAATATTTCTGCCCTGTGCTTTTAGCATTTTAATAATTCATTTACTAAGACAGAAGGTCTCTCTAAATAGCAAGGTTTTGAGGTTTAAAAGCAATCAAGTAGCAAAATGAATCTCAAACCAGGCAAAAACAGGAGTCTTATGAGGACATGTGAAGAGCAGCATAATTTCTCAATTCGGAATGAACTTTCTCTTCCTAACTGAAGGGCCACAGGACCTTTGTTAAAAAATAAGGCTTCATATGCACCAAGCAGCAGCATCACTTGCCTAAAGATGCTCATTAGTCTTTGAACTTTCAGTACAAAGAGCATGTATTCAACAAAGTCACCAGCTTCAGCATTTAAAATCCTATTGATATCCCACATAATTGCCAAAGTACAAACCGTAGCACAGAAGAAGCTTTAGATGTGTATAAAGACAATTTCATAGCAACATGAGTTCACTAGTGACAAGTGTCTTAGTGTTTTATCTGTTTGCAGGCAAGAACTGAGCACAACAAGTTACAGTTACAATGCTGATTTCTTTCAGCCCACAACAAAATATATATATTTCAGGCAGACAGAGAGACAGAGATAGAGATAGATAGAGATATATATAGATAGAGATAGATATAGAGGTATAGAGATACAGAGATAAAGAGATAGAGCGATATAGAGAGACAGAGAGGTAGACAGAGGTAGATAGATAGATAGATAGATAGATAGATAGATAGATAGATAGATAGATAGATAGATAGATAGATAGATAGACGGACAGACAGACAGACAGCCTCTCTGCTTTATATAAGTAATGTTCTGATTCTGAAGTCAAACAGCAGCTTCTCTACTAACTGGTCAGCTGAAGTCCTACAATTTTCTAAGCACCATCAGCTATTCTGGCAGCTAGATGGAAAGCAGAATACAGCAATAAAATTTGGATCTTGCCAATCCATGTTGGAAAGGCCAGTCTCAGTCACCTCAGTCCTTTAAGAGCTTCGGTCTCCCATTACAAAGTGAATGGCAATAGTTACTTGGAGGGGAGATTTTTACTAAGCTTTACTACTTCCATGCAGTGTTCATGCAGTTTCATATCCAGTGCATATCAAATACATCTTGTTCTAATCAAAAACTCATTTCAGGTTTCTCATTGCCCATTTATTTATTTCTGTGAGTTGTTTCATTCTGAAACTCTCATCAATATAGTATTAACCTTTTAAAATAAGTAGAATTAGTTTGATCCATTTCAACAGGAACATTGACTCAAAGGGTTTGGAATGAGTACAGAAATGGCTAACACTGATAAGAACATGAAAAAAGCTACTGGAAGCCATTACTAACATGTTCAATTATCTGAAGCAAGTCTCCTCTCATACTGCCTGAGCACAGGGTACACACATACCTACCAATAGCCAGTTGACCAATTATTCTGAAAACAAACTTGCAGCTAACTGGGGCTGTCTAAAGCTTCTCTTCAATTCCAGCTCAACTAGAAAATATACTGGGTAATACTTATGAATATAAACAAAAATTCAGAAACTTCAAGTTTTGATAAAACTGTTAACTGTGAGAACTATTGTCAATATCACTAAGTTTGACATAAATAGCTCTTTGACATCTAGTTTAGGGTCATGATCTAATCAGATGGTGTCAATTTGAAAATGGCAGTAACACTATATACACCTATGAACTGGAAAACCCAAGCTGCAAAGCACTGTACTGCACAACTGCATACACTGCATGTAAAAAGAACACTAATCAAGGACAATGAAAAAGCTGAGGCTCTACCTCCATCATTTCCAGCTTGTCAGGATAGGCGAGATCGCCCGGTGCGGGCTTGTAGCCAGTGATGTCAGTCTGAATGTAAATATGTGTCCTATAGACAAGGCGCTCTTGTACATCTTCCAACATCTGCTTGACACCAGCTGCAAATGCACCCAGTTGTTCAGCTGACAAAGGTAAGGAAAGGCACAAACTTGTTAATTACAAAACAAGCTCATAGAAATATAAGTTTGAAATATCGTATATACCACCATAAACACCTGGTTTGCTGCAGATGGAGTCAGGCTATTTTTGGAACAGCAGCATGCAGACAAATTTGTGACAAACAAGGAATTACTGAACTCCATGCTGCAGTTGCTTCAGCTCCCCAGATTTTCATTAGAATATGAAAATGCAACCTTACACTGATGTCATCAGATGCCTTGTTAGAATCAAGCGTTCTATTTCAGACCTGGGTACATTAAGTGGAATTTCAGTGGGAACAACACAACAAGGTGGCTTTGGTTCTACCACAGCCAATACCCATGGTGTGACTGTTGGGAGTTGATAAAAACAGAAGCAAAGCAGCTCACATCAAACTTAAGAATTGTTGTATCAGCCCAAATTTAAGTAGTAGAAAGACACTTCTTATGATAAGCCAAAAGATTAAGTCAGCAAGTTTTTGCTCATTCCCAACAGTGTTACAATTATACTTCCAGGAAAGTGAACAATTCCTCATGATTATTGGCACAGCTTCAGCAACAAAGAGCTGCTACACTGGATGATATACCAGCTACCAAGTATGACCTCTGTTTATTGCCTGGCGCAATAAAGACTGTGAAAGGATTCCATTATGCACTGCTCATACTAAGGCAATGAGACACCAGGTCAGCTCACTCCTATGAGACTTTGACCTCTGCATACTTAAACTCCAAAATCTACACTGCTACTTAACTCCTCTGCTGAAGTTACAGTTTCTAGTCTGGGAAACATGATTTTAAGGAGAATTGAAAAAAAAAATCAGTTTGCATTCCTTTGATTTATCATCATTATGCAGAAAGCTCTACATGGATGATGCATTAGCAGGGCCAAGTAAAGCAATTCAATTATTTGAAAAGGTAATTTAAATCAATCCTGGTGTATGCATATGCACTGGGTGGATGCTTGCTTGCATTTGTATGATCTAGAGAAAAGATGACTAACATCAGTACACTACTTTAACTGAAGCTAGGCACAGACCCACAAATACAGACCTTCACTATAAATGAAAAAGTATAATTAATTTTACATGAACATTTCAAAGATGAGGTTAAGATCCACTAGAATGAAAGAAGCATCTAGATTTTTTGATGATGCAATTAAATAATTTTATCAGTGAAGAAGACACTTAAAAACAATCATCTTCCATCAATGAGTTACCATTGTTCTGTACATGATCCTCAAGCATCTCATTTTTGAGAATCCCACAGAGTTCAGAAAGCGTCTCTAAGTGAATGACATGGATGATCATTGGCCTCAGGACATCATACAATGAAAGACACAACTTCTCCAACAGTTCACTATGAAGGAAAAATAAAACAAAGCAAAGTACTTTCAGGATTCCCCAAAAGCAGAAGAAAATTTGATCACAAACACAGATTATTTTGTGGCAAAGATTTTTTGAAAGGAGGGTGAGAAAACAAGTGCCATAAAAGACTTTAGACAAGACTGTTTAAAACATAAACCCATTACTTCCTACAAAGTGGGAAAAGTTTTCCTTTTAGAAGATGTGGCATACCAACTGCTTAAAAATAGTGTTTCCATTTTTAATTCATTTTACTATAAAATTTTAAAAAACCAAATAAACAAACAAAAAACCTACACACACCAACCAGCAACTCAACCTGTCACAAAAGGAAGATGCTGCAAACTGGTTTACTTTCCTTCTGTGTAAAAAAATGCTCCTGCTGAGCTCAGAATCATAACCCCAATTTCCCCTCAAGAAAAGGATCATCTGATTCCAAGTACTCAACAGTGTATTAGAACCAGGAGCATACAAAGAGGGACGCAGGAGGAGATGCTTGGTAATGTTTTCTGCAACAGCTACCAACATCTCAGATCTCAGAGCACACTCTAACTGAAGTTATAAGATCTATGCAGTGACATAGAAATCCCACTTCAATTTATTTTTTTCTTTCATGTTCAGAGTGATACATGTCTAGGTTAAGACACCAACAGCACTCACTCTAGACATTTTTGCCATTCTCAATGCTCCCTTCACTAATCACAGATAAGGAACTAATTGCCAGTAGCTGAAAAATCAAGTAATTCCCCAGTTAGATTTGGAAATATAAACATCAGCAACATTGCAGTAATCACAGTGTGATAAAGATACTGTGTTTATGGCACTATTTTTTTTCTAATTCACGAAGAATGCCTGTCAATAGGACAAGGACACTTCAGTTCCTCAGCAAGGGAACAAAAATGCTCATGAAAGAATACTCAGAAGGAACATTTTGAACGCCTCTTCCTTTGCATCCTATAGCACTATAAGCAGTTTGGTAAAACAGTAACTCTCCAAGTTAAAAGCAGAAACAAAAGAGAAAGTTTCACCAGCTTCATTGTTAAATACAACAACCAATCTCAGATCTCTACTCTTGGGTAGAATTTTGGTAAACTCTTTTATCTATACATAGACACCTGCCTGCAATATGTTCAGAGCACCTTAGAACTGCAGAAAAGAAAGTGGAGCTATGTATTATGCTAAGAGAAACCTAATAAAGTAGTTACGATCTGAAACATTTTTCCTAAAATATTTACTTAGATGGAGACAAAAAAAAAGGGAAGCAAGTTCTTAGGAAATGAGGTAACTACATTCCAGCAAAATTAAAAAAAAAAAAAATCAGAAGTCTATTCTCATTCTTGGTGTGAATAGCACTAGTGACAAAATTTCTGGCCGAACAACATCTTACACTGATTCCAGTTAGGGATGTTTACTCCAGGATTTGGACTGGGACAGCTAAACTGATTCTTAAACAAATTTAGTTAGGTCATCTCAAATTCTGAGCATGCCTCTCAAGAGGCCATGATTTCTCAGAAAAGACTGGAACTACTCTGGCACTGTGGCTTATCACTAGTGAGGCTTTATGCAGCTTTGGTGTTCCTTTAGCTTTGAAGGATGTGGAGGGTACTGGGCAGTCTTTTTTTCAGGTTACACACTTGTTCAACTCAAGCTGCACTCTATTTAAGACACTACAACTCTCAAAAACAGAGTCTCAGTTACATTAATAGGAATATGCTTTAGTTAGGAACCTTATAGCAAGGGAACATGATCTACCCAAATTTCAAAATTAAATATAAATACTAAAGCATATCAGAAAACTGCAGAAGGAGCATAATCTATTCAATTGTTTTACTATTACAAGTCTGTTGTAAAAAACTTTACCATACTTTTACAATACAATTACTGTGTAAAGTAACAACCTGCCCCTCTTTTAGGTCTAGAGAGGAGATAAGAGACACCATCCAATATCCTGCCTCTGTTCAGCCCAAATACAGGCAACATGCATATATTCCTTGACAGTAAGGGCAGCTCATTAAATCCTCCAGGAAAAATAGCTGGAGTTCATCAGCCTAATTTCAGACAAAAGCAAATGAAAGCATTTGTGCAAAAGAGGCTGTATAAGAACAGCTGAGAGCTATAGACTTCTATAGCTATTTTCAAAGTATCTGAGTATCTTTATCTCTTTCAGACTATCTACGGAGCATTTGCAAAGATTATTTATGGAAAATGGGAGCTATTGGATTTGCCTGAAGAAAAAGGAAACACAAGAACATGAAATTCTGATGCTTAAAGTGAATAAGTTGGTTTTTTATCTTGCTAGTTCTTACCAAACCACTTGAACATAGCCCTATTTGCCATATAATATCTGCTACATCACAATACACTGAATACAATATGCAGTAAAACAAAACCAGCATGTACCACCTACTCCAGTTTTGGTGTTGGTTTTGTGAAGAACTCATTGTAAAGCTGGTGTTCGTCCTGGCATACATGGACCATAAAGGCACAACCACTTCGTACCTGTATTCACAGAAATACAAATAATTATTAAATTCTTTTCCTTTTCTTCACAAGTGATATTACAGGTATTATTACTATATATTACATGTGGTGTTGTGATTATTACTGCTACGATTAAACTGAAGCTTTGTAAAATTCAAAAGTAATGAGATGAACTCTAAGACCATGGACTGAAAAGATGTTACTAGCCAAATAAAAGCTCATTGTACAACTTCTGTCCCTTTTTTGTTTCTGAAATTTAAGTACACATTTTATGCTTCTTTTCTATCCTTCCTCCTTTGTGAGGTTTGTAACAGGGTGGAGTTTTTACAGAAACAAAACATGTATGGCTTGAAAATATTAATAGAAAGTTAACGATTCAAACCCACAGACAACAGTAACAATTCTGCATGTAAATGACTGAATTAAGTAAGTTCATTTTACCTGGCGGAGAGGGAATTAAAACATAACAAAACCCACACAACACATGACTACTTTACCTACCAGTGCACAATGATCTCTGTTATTCTGACTGGTTAATTCTGTAACAGTGCTAGCAATACTTGGACCAAGCAAAAGCTCCCGCTGGTCGAGGTAACATTGATGGATTTCATTGAGAACTTGCTGATACCTAGCCAAGAAATTAAAACAGTAACTGCATCTGAAGATCATTTTCTGGGACACATAAAATGCATTTAATACCCTCACTAGTTCCACATGATTTCAATTTTTAAAACTTTCTTTTAAACAAATAATGTGTTTAATAGTACTTAAACAAAAGTAAATATTTTCAAAACTTAAAACTGTTGAAGATAAATTATGTAGACATACTCACTCTGGCATTTTTTCAGATCTTTGCTCTACTTGTTCAATAAGAGTCTACTCAAAAAAAAAAAGAGAAAGAAGTATTATCAGTTAATTACTTTTTTGTAATAATTGGAAAATAATTTGTAGTATTTTTCCATGGATACAATATGCAATCTTTGGACATTCACACTTGCACAATATGCAATCCTTGCATTCACACTAATAAATTCAAGCCTCATTTTCATAACTTCCTTTTTAAAAGTTGGTTACCAGCCTACTTACTCTGACTTTGGGAGCAGCTGCTCTGAATTTCACATAAAACAGCGTGAAGGCATTGTCAGAATTTGGCACAGCTGAAGGATCCTGAAAGAAAAGATGAGTAATCTGTTAAAAAGCAAAATACTATATTTGGCTTCTAGTATATAATGGCTGAGATAATTAGGCTCTAAAAGAGGCTATCGGTTCTTCATGCTTATGCTTCCAGTGGAACAGCTCTTTGCCACTTCCCACCAAGAAAGGCATGCTGGTTTCAGAATTCAACAGTCAGATGGAAGAACAAAACCCAACCCAAAAGTTTCATCCAACAGCCTATACAGAAAAAGGAACATTTTCAGTAATTATGACATTCCCCATAAGGACAACAATTTTCTCTGGACATGTCAGAGTAGTACTGATTATTGGCCCTTAATGTGTAGTACTAAAATTGAACAGATTTCCCTTTTATCTGCCAGCCCCAAGGCACAGAAGCTAAGTTTCAGCTTGTATTCCAGCTCCAACCAGAATATCAAGTCTTGAGGCAGTTCCCCAGCCCAGCTGGGCAGACAGCTTGAACTTAGACAAATTCTAGCACTAACAAAGCAGAGCAGAGCCCAGATTTATGCACCAAGTTTTCTTCCCCTTATCCCTACTGATAAGTGAGAGAAGAGATGGCCTTCTTTAGAAACATGATGGGAACAGGAAAACTGGATTCACCATACCCACCTCCTGCTTTCATCCCTGTGAGCAACCTGATCATTGTTCTACAGAGATCAAAAGCTCCACTCACATGTGTGCATCATCAAAGAACATCCATATCTCAGTCCCTTTCCAATTCTGACAGTCTTGTTCTGTTGCAATAGGAAAACTCAACACTTGATCCCAACTAAAAAGCACTGGTCCAGTATTGCACTTCTAGCAGAAGGAGCCATTCAATGTTTCAAAGCATGCAAAATACCCAAAAAAACGGCCATGGATGGGAAGGAAAAGGTCATCTAATTCCTAAAAGATGTATCCTTCCTGACTTAAAACTCCTAAGCAGCAATTCAAATCCAGAAATTAGGTTACACACTTCTTTCTGTAGATATGCTTATTATCAGAGATGTTCAATTTTGTTCAAATTCAGCCCAGTCAGGGCAATCCACTGGCATCAAACCAAGCTACGATACCTCTTTTTTAATAAAATCTGGTTTTGTACCAAACACAAAAAATGTTCAATGCACTTAACCAAGATCTTCACTCCAGGAATACCCTTTCACAAGTTTCCATGAATATTGCCTAAAATTCCCTTCTTTTAGGTGTGCCAGTTCTCAATTCTAGCACCTTTCAGTTTCAGTGGTTATCCCTCAAGACACCAAGTTTGCCTGTAATAGAACTGAGCACAAGGTACACAACCAGTATTTGGACAAAGAATCAAAGTGCATAGAAAGAGACATTCCCTTCTCCTTTCTGCTCTGCCAAAATATTGCAGCACGAGACTATCAACATTTTAATGAGATCAAAAAACCTCCCTGCTTACATTTATGCCTAAATCTCACTGGAGCAAGTGGGAATAAACACCTAACTCTTCCTTGGGACACTCTAGCATCACTGTCAACATTTTAAAATCAAACAAAAAATACTGGCAAAACTAATAGGAACCTGGCACAGTTGTTATCTACAGTTGTTAGCTACACAAATCACTGCAGAATGAATTAAGTATTTAGATGACTGAGAGCACCCAAGAATACTTACTGGAATGTAAAACTGAAATGTTCATGGCATGAATTCAAAATTGTGCTTCACAAATACCATTCTATAACACCCAGCTCCTGTATACTTTCTTAAGTATTATCTGCAATCTCTCTGTGCCTCCAAAGCAATCCATCTCCAAAACAAAACACCACAGTACCTCTATTTCTCTTGTGTGTACCCTCCCCATTTGGCAACAGACCAATAGCCAATTCAGAGCTCCAGTGCACACACATTGGTTCAGGAAAGCAAACTGTCTGGCCATCTGGTGTCTCTAACAGAGTCCTTCACCCATCCCTGGCCTTTACTAGCTTAGTATTTACCTACTTCAATTCACTGACTTCACCTTCTTCAACTTCCATGACTCTTTAACTACTGCTGCTTTTAAATCTTTTGGATCACTAGGTCTCTGTCATATTTGGCTGAGAATTGGACAACCTACACAAACACCATAGCGCTGACCTATTTTCACAAAAAACTGCTGACACATCCCACCCTCAAAAAAATAAAAAGAGAACTGTTTGATGTTATAACAGACATTACAGAACAGCTCCACTTCCCACTTACTGATTCACCTTACCCTTTTTATTAACTGGCTTGTGAGGTTCTGTAGTGTATTCACAGTGTATGTCTTGATAAGGTGCATAGCTTTAGAAAGGCATTGTTTAAACTTAGTCAAATATATAGGATAGTCTTTAAAATTTGGCTGAAAGAAAAAGGAGAAAAAAATCCATATTAAATAGAAACAGTCAAAATTTTTTTCAAAACTTAAAATACTCATGTAACTAGCTAGGTTGTACAAACTGAAAGCTGTATTTTATAAAAATTAAGCAGAATAATAAGTATATTCAATAAAAATTTCCTAAGTTTATAAAGCACCATCCTTAACTTCTTCCTGTGTTTGGCAGAGAAAACTTCTTATAGGAAAAGAAACATTAATAAGGTATGAACACATAGTTTTGGCAATTTAACTAAAATTAATATAGAATTACTTACATGTGATGAAATATATGCAATACAGTCATCAAGCTTAGCCAGCATGGGAATGAATCCTTCACTGTTCACGGACAGCGTAGGGGAGTTCAATTTCTTTGGAAAACAAGACAAGGCATCATTGTAAGGAACCTAAGCACATTACTGTTGGTGACTATGTACAAAAGACCAGTACACTTTCATTTTCTAAGACTATTAATGAAATCATACTTACAGTGTTGATGTTTTCCAGCTCATTAAAGTAAGAAAGTTTCTGCTGGATGTTTTCAGCCAGGTCAACAAGTTCTGACTATTAAAGAAACAATAAATAAAAGAAAATCATCCACCTAGCAAGCAGCCTAAATATATATACATACATGTGTGTATAAAATTATTAAGCCTCCCTTTCAGCTCTCAGCACACACCATTGCTAAGCAGCTCCAGGTAAGCTGCAACTAATTAAGTACAACAAAAGATGCAGAATACAGCAGTGCTTGCTCTCTCTTACCAGAAACTGACACAATACTTTCAGTAATGTATTTAAGATAATATATTCTACAGGTTTGTCAGTATCCCACAGACAATGCTGCATACAAACAGCAGTGCTGCCATCAGTATTATGGAGAATTGTAGAAATCCTGTATTTCAGGATTGGAGTCTTAAAAAGTTCTCCCTTACCCAGTCTGACAAAAAAAACCCCATTCATTGTATCACTGTTGCAGCAGTTCATGAGGAGAAAGAAAAGTATCTGGGAAATAAGCTTGCAACTTTAAAGATCTTGCAGTAACCAGCTCAAAAAACTTCTGCAAGTGACATGAATTATTAATTCCAATACAGTTTGCACTTGTCAGGCATCAGTTACAAAAGCTGCCCTTGGCTAGCTTTCTTCATTAAGGCATATACTGAGACATACTGAACATTTTAATCCAGAGTCTGACACCCCAGCTGCAGGTGAAACACACCCAAAAAATTAGGTCGAAAGCAAATGGAGGGATTGTTACCACAGCTCATGTGTTTTCCCAGCCCAAGAAAAATAAACTTGCATTTAAGACGTCTTATCAGCTCCCAGTTATTCTCCTGTCAAAGATTACCTGCTCTTTCAAAAGCTGCTCACAGGCCTCATGCAGCGTTCCTGTCTTTGTGGACACAAAAAGATACTGTTTTTGCAGTGACTCCAGGTGCTGAAGGGCACTATTCACATCATTCAAGATAGCATCACACTGCTCCTGAAAGCCAGACAAGTAATCCCTCATCTGTCTAGAAAAAGAGAATCAACAGATAACACAAGTAAAATTTCCCTTTCTGTATTTGCAAATCCAGCTGCCTGCAGGGACACTGCCACCACTTTTCTCTCTAAGAATAAGATATCACTTGCATGAAGCAAAAGTGCACAATAAGCAGATGTTTCATCACCTGAGAAATAACAAAGCAGAAGGTCTGGAATAGCCACGCCATTTCCCTGACATTCCTTATAGCAAGGCTGCCTAGAAAGCAGCAGCTTGCACCACAGCTGGCCTGGAGCATGTGAATACTGTCTAAATGAGCAGCACAAACATAGTGACTACTGTAAGCAGCCAAATTCTACCTGCCTTGCTCCCAGCAGGGTCTCTTCTATACAATTTTCAGTTTCCACTTAGAAATTAGTTTTTCTCTCCTAAAGCAGCTGAAATTATCTAGAGGATTCAAAACTTACTGTGAGGATTGAAAGAGGCTCAGGTGAAATACATGCAGTGTCTAATGTCACCAAATTTGTCTAAGGCTCAATGAAGACAAAAACTCTAAATGACAACTAAATGTTATGTCAAGCATTTGGCTTATCTAAAGCATCACTAAAAATTAATTACTCTTGTATGTCAGCTCAAATTTCTGAGTTCCACTTTACCACTTACGAAGCTGCAAGTAAAACAATTGCCTGTATCCATGTGCAACAGGCAAAGAACTTACTTTCCTCCTGCACCTTTGGCCTCCTGCAGACAGCTGCCTATTGGCCATCCTACAAAACACTGTACATCCATGGCACACCTGAGCACCTGTGTGCACCATTATGAACATGTCAACTGACAAAGTGCAAGCCTGCTACTATTTTTAGGTTCTTCATGATCATGTCACAGGATAGTATATGCCTCACCCTCTGCTTTTAACAGTCACATGTCCTCAAATGTCAGAGCAAAAGAGGAAGAAACAGCCCAAAGAAAAGCAGAGGAAAAACAGGAGAGGAAATACAGCAGCATCTCTGTGGCCAAGGGCAAATTTGTGAAGTCTCAAAACACAAACCAGTTTCCATTAAAGTCACCAGCAGATCTAGCTAAGCCATTCAACTGTACTTCTGACTTCCAAGGAGTAACTGTCAAAGTCAATGGGAAGGGGTTCTTCTGAGCCTGATGGGAAAGTCAGTTAGATAAAAACAGATGAGAATGCCGAGACTCAAAACTGGAGTTGAGCAAAGTGTCAAAGAATGCAGGGAATGCAGATACAGAATCACAACCATAGCCACTGGTGAGCCAAAGGGTGAGAACAGAAACGACCACCAGCCACATCTGCTTACACAGTCTCACCCTCAGAGGATGCCGTTCCAACAGCAGCAACAATTGAAAAAGCATAGGAAAGCTCTTAGATTTCCTTTGTCTACAGCCCTGTCTACAAGCCAAAACTAATTTCCAGCAGTTCAGAAGGAAATCTGCATCCCCTTTAACTGCTCTGCCACCTGGGCAATGGCCTTCGAGATGAGAGTGAAGCACATGGCCTTGGAAAACTTCAGCTGCTCCAACACATTATCCCATTCCCTGCCAGCTAAATGTGAATACATGCTAACATCAATGGACAAGATGGAGTCATTCAAGGGTGGAACTGCTTATAGCAAAAGGAACTGAGGAAGAACACGTACCTATACTTGGCACCTTCATCTTGATCCATCTGTGTTTGCACTTGAGCAAACCAGGAGAAGAACTAGAAGAGATTTTATGGTGTGAACAATATAGATACCACATGCAATCAATTTAAAAAAATCAAATCTATGATTTATGAAATGAAGATGAGCTTCTGTCAAAAACAGAGCTATTTCAGAATTCAATTATTAATCTGGGAAACAAATCCCTCACTGTAGGCCCTTTCCAACTGAAATATTCCATTCCATTCCTTTGCTCCATTAAAGTAGGAAAGACTGAATTTCATCTGGCTTTATTTGCACAAGAACAAGGGTAATTAGAAAGTGGAGGTTCTTCCACTTTAAGAGCAACACCACTTTACTGAAGGGGTGCCTTACTCTCACATTAGACTCCACTCCAAATGGAAGGAGTACCTAAGTGACCTAAGAGTCACTTAAGAGCTACAACTTCAGTGATGTTTTCCCCCCAAGCTCCCCCTTTTACATCTTGAAAACAGCCCAAAAGATTTAGCAAACCCATCAAAAGCTAGGCGAGACACACAGAATCTCTGAAGATTACTGCATCTTGGAGGTCATTCAGCATCACTTACCTGCTGTGCTGTTTCAATTCTTTCATCCTCCATCCCTAGTGTTGCAAACCCCTTCAAAAGGACATCCTCTGTGGATTCTGGCACCGCAGCTGTCAGCAGAACAGGCAGCGACTGGGACGTCAGGCTGCACAAGTCCTCAATGGGAAGCTGCTCACAAAACACCACAAACTTTGGTCAGATAACTCACTGAGAATTAGTATGTGCAGCTCACCTATAAAGCAATCCAAAGCAATATGATGAGAAAATTACAGGCATCTACTTTTGAAGAAATGAATGCAATGGACATTTTATCTATCAATACAATAAGCACAGAATCATTAAGCTTAGAAAAAATCTCTGAGATCACCGAGTCGCACCATTACACCAATAACTACAACATCTATACATTTAGAAACATCACACAGGAATTGTCAACATTTTTTTGCCAGATATTCAAGGAAAATTCAAGACTGCTGCCATAATTTGTTTGGAAGACAAGGAATAGCTCTGCTTAACAGGAATTATTTTTTAGCCACAATTATTTTGTTTAAGTGAGAAAAACACAGAAAAAAACTACCTTGAGATAAATTTTATTTAAGTATGAGTTGAGACTATTAATTAGCCCACATGGAAGAAATTAATTCAAGAAAAAAATACTGTTATATATGCTTAACTAACATAATACCCTCTTTAAATACATGATGATGGATTGCATGTTTTCTAGAACATCAGTACAGTAAAAACAGAAAACACTGCTTAACTACAAACTGGTATCTCTCTAGAAAACAATGCATTTAGTAAAATATTCCCTGCCTGGTAATACAGTCCAGCAAAGATAGAACCATCAGGATTTCAACTATTTGAGAAAAGACAACTTGCCATACGTTGTCCTACTTCCACACACCTCTCCACCCTGCCCCCCAAAACAGGGCAGACCCTCACAGGGAAGCCAGGGTTTCTCTCATGTCTAACAGAGGGAAAGGTGAGTCCATCAGGGCCCGCTGCTGAAGGACAGCTGAGACATCACTGTCCCAGTTCTCTGAAGAACTCAATGTCTTGGCTTGCTGTTGTCCTCTGGCAAATACAGTACCTGCCTTGTTGCAAAGCTGGTTTAGATCCTTAAGAACATCCTCAGATAGCAGGACATCCTTCTATAATCACTTTGGATGCCTGCCAATGTTTACTTTTTGCATACTGCTTACACAAAAAAAAAGAAAGCAGGAAGGATTAAATGAGACAGGTGCATTTGAGGAAGGAATTGCTTTACATTCTACCTTTTGCAGTTGTGAGCTTTCAGACACTTGCTGAGAGCAAATTTTTTTGATTTTATGGCACTGTATCTTGAACTACAATCCTGTCTAAATACAAACTCTCTCCTGAAAAGTGCAGTTATGAATGCAAACACTCTGTTCCACCTCCCTTGGTAGACAAGTGAGGACTCATATACAATCACCCTCTCAGAGTGTGGAATTTTATACACTGGGAATACTGTATACTTATACCATGTCCTCTGTAGTGTCTACAAATTATTAAGCCTTTCACCACTATTCCTGGCTCCATTCATTTCATTCGAGTCTGCAGGTCGTATCAGGAAATAATATTGGCGCCAGCAGCTACGCATTGGTAACTTAGGAAGACCAAAAGAATGAACTCCACGACTAAAGCTCCCAGCTTCACGATGACAAATGCCGGCGGACTGAGGCAAGCAGCGAGGGCAGGCAGAGAAAGCCCGTGAATTCTCAGGAGAAAGCTCCCACCGCTGCCTACAAACTCCTGCAAGCCAGGGCGGGCGGGCAGCATGAGGCGCCTCGGGAAGGCTGCAGGAAGAGCGGGCCCTCCCGACGGCGGTGCAGAGGCTGGAGACGCGGCTGTGGGCGCCACCCAGAAGGCAAACGCTGCGGAGCCCCCCAAAAACCCGGGAGCGGCCGCGGCCCCGCAGGCCCAACCGGGCTGGGCCGTCACCCCCGTCAGCCTGGCGACGTGGCACTGCGGCCGCTCCCGCCCTCGCTCCCTCTTTCCGCCCCTCCGGGCCGGGCAGTGCCGCCGCCTCACCTCGGGAGGCACCGGCAGGTTCTCGGCCGCCGCCTTCAGCTCCAGCACCGAGTCGGTCTGGCGGTCGCTGAGCGGCGCGGTGGGCTGCGGGCGGCGGTCCCAGAGAGTGAGGCGGTCTCGCACGTCCCTGCCTGCGGGCGGCGGCTCCGCGGGCGGAGGCTCCAGCATGCTGCCGGCGGCGGGGCGGGCGGCCGGGCCGGGCCGGGCCGGGACTGGACGAGGCGGGCCGGGAGCGGCGCCGGGAGCGCGGCGGAACGCTGGGAGCGGGGCGGCGCTTCCGGGGGAGGCTCGGAGCGTGGCGCGCCGCGGCGCGCGGCAGCGGCGTCACTGGCACGGGGGAAGAGAAATGCGTCAGGAGGGGCGGCCGGCCGGGATGGCGCCCCCTGGTGGTTGGGAGGAGTGCAGGCCGCTGCAGCACCCGCTGCGTCCCCAGTGGGGATCCACAGGATCACAGACTCGCTTGGAAAAGACCTCAGATCATCGAGTCCAACCCGTGAGCCAACACCAACATGTCAGCTAGACCATCACACTGAGTGCCACATCCAGTCTTTCCTTAAACACCCCCAGGGACAGTGACTCCACCACCTTCCTGGGCGGCCCATTCCAATGTCTAGTGACCCTTTCTAAGAAGACATTCCTCCCTAAGTCCAACCTAAACCTCCCCTGGTACAGCTTGAGGCTTTGTCCTCTCATCCTGTCGCTGGTTTCCAGGGAGAAGAGACCGACGGCACCCTCCTTTCAGGCAGTTTTAGAAGTGATAAGGTCTACCCTGAGCCACTTCTCCATGCTGAACACCCCCCGCTCCCTCAGCTGCCCTTCTTCATAGGACTTGTGCTCCAGACCCTTCCCCCGATCCACTGCCCTTTCCTGGGCCTGCTCCAGCACCTCCATGTCCTTCCTGATGTGAGAGGCCCAAAAACTAAACACAGGATCTGAGGTGTGGCCTCACCAGTGCCGAGTACAGCGGCACAATCCCTGCCCTGGTCCTGCTGGCCACACTATTGCTGATACAGGCCGGGATGCCATTGGCCTTCTCGGCCACCTGGGCACACCCTGGCTCATGCTCAGCCACTGTTGACCAGCACCCCCAGGTCCTTTGCTGCTGGGTCACTTTGCAGCTACTCTGCCCCTGATAGCGCTGCAGGGGAGTGTTGTGGCCAAAGTGTAGGACTCACTTGGTCTGGTTGAAGCTCCAGGCAGAGGCAGCCCCCACTGCACTCCCAGGCAGGGACCATGCCATCCACAGCGCTCCCAGGGACACCAGTAGTCAGTCTGGCAGCTGTGTCATTCCTTACATTCCCCAGAGCTTTCATTCCTGAGGCAGCAGAGGCCCTGATCTTTGGTTTGTTTCTAGTTTTTATGAACTTTTTTAACATTACACACTAAATCCTAACTAAAGCACATCAGAATTAAAGAGGTTGAAAAGAACTGTATGTATTCACTGCAATAGTCTCAGCTGAGGTCCTGAACTATTTTTTCACTATTTTGTTGCCTTTGGGACTTAACAGTTAATTTCAGTCCATCTTGTCCAGCTATCCCTCTCCAGCTTTCGCACAGATTAACTGCTACAGTGCAGATCCTGTCCCTCCAAACTGGCAGATTCCTAATCCCCCTCAGAGTTACTCCATCGTATATGTCCTACCACACACGATCTCCAGAAAACCACTCTGGTTACAAGTGTGATAAACTTAACTCTGTTGCTACACAAGACTAAGCTGATTGACCTGTTTCAGACCAAGCAGTTTTTATAAGAGAGAGAGAAAATGGTCTTGCTGTTTAAGATATGCCAAAGAACAGCAAAAACCTATGGACAGTGCATGTTACCCAGCCACAAGTCACAGAAACACAAGCTTTTAACTACAGCAACTTTAGTGTGCCTTGGCCAAATAACCAAAAACATGGAATGGTTCAATGCTAGCAACAGCTTTCCTTTGTTAATCACCTTGAAGTATTTGAAACTTCCCACCCTTGTTGAAACTTAGAAACTGAAAGCAATTCTAAGTCATCACACTTTACATTTTAATACTTTTAATAGTTTTGAAAGTGTAAAACATATACTTTGCTTACATAGTGTACAAAAATATTTACATTTTTTTTATTAAAGCACAGAAACAGTTGTAAGGGAAAACACTGCACATCAGCATACCCCTATATATAGAAAACATTGTACCTTAGGATAGAAAGTGCCTTGTGCATTTAAAAAAATCCATTTGTGAACTAAAAATTAGTAATTCTAAGTGATTATAGCAATTTTGAAATCACAATTAAACTTCTTTAAGTGGAATGCATGATTATTTGAAAAAAAGTGTAAAAGATTAACACAAGGCCACAAAAATCCAAAGCTATGCATCCTCCTTTGCTGCCCTCTGTAAACACAGAGGATCTTACAACTTGCATCTCACACATTCCTTTTTCCTGGAATTCAACAGCAGCACTTAATAATCTTGATGTAATTGTTTAGTTAATAGCCCTGAAGTTTTGATATACCTTTAAGCCTAAAGGTAACATTTATAGAAGCTGCACTTGACTTCTACATCAAGTGTTTCCTTGCATGTAACAGCAACTTGCGCCTCTGGTATATGAAAGTGTTCACTAGTTCTGGATTTGGGTGTCTTTTTAGAGAAGGAAAGCACTATTTACAGTAGATTCACTTTTGGAGGGGTTGGCTCTTGTCACATAGGCACCTACACATGACAGAGCCTGACTGCTCAGTGTAAAACTTGCTCCTTTCAGATGACACCTAACAGCCAATAACCAGTAGTTCTTCCCAAGGATGGAAGAGGCATGCAAAGTTTCTCTGCAAGATCAGCAGATGGGCATGAACTTGTTTGAACTTCATTCCTACTTGCAATTTACATATGAATATGTTGAAGAATCACTTATGCTGAAATCAAGAATTATACACTGGAAGGAAAAAAAAAAAAACAACTTTCTTTAAGCTATGCAAAACTGTCAACTGTAGCAACCACACTTGCTAATGAAGCTGGATTATTCCCAGCAAATTATACAGACATCCCAGGACTTAGAACACAAGAAAGCTTCAAAACCAGAAGCAGATTTTATACTGCAGTAGTGATTTTGCCAACCTGAACGCTGGCAAAGATGTCTTGTGACACTTCCAGTTAACTGGAAGTTTTAAGCTATTACAATCAAATCATACACATTTCTGAAAGCAGGAAAAGCCCAGCTCCTTGGTTCTGCTTACCCTCCCTTACAAAAATATTTTTTTCTTTACAGAAATCTTTTTTCCTTCCTTCCTTTATGGAAATCCAGAAGAAAAAACCTGTTCTTTGACTCTTACATTACACTGTGCTTTGAGACTCAGATGCACGAAGTAGCATTACAGATCTTTACATTCAAGAACATCAAAACAGTTGACAGAAGGTATTTCCACCATGTTTGGTTCAGTCTGAAAAACAGTGCACATCATCCACTGAATCATGTGCACAAGCCAATCTGCCTTGAAATCACTTCCAGGTTCTTCTCACTCCGTCTTGCAGTGACCTCTTCCTTTGACCAGCAGTTCAGACAATAAAGAGCAAGTACTCAAGACGACTTGCACATTGCTCTAAACTCATTACATTAACAGAATTCTGTACACAGCTCAGCATGTCAGGCATCCAATTTCTTCAACTGTTCATATGTCAGAAAGAACTGGCACAGCTGTTAAGGAAAACTGCTTCCTGTTCAAGCAGTGAAAACTGGTCACTTCACTACTGAAGGTCAGCTGCATCTGGGTTCCACTCCTTGTTCCTTCCTATGCCGTGCTACAGGCTGGCTACTTTTGTACACAATACTAGGCAGAACAATGAAACTTGCTTTAAGGCTGGTGATACAAATTACTTTATTCCTTTTCCTCAGGATCTTAAACCCAGGACTGAGGAGGCAGGACAATGCTGCAAAAGCACTTAAGAGTCTTTACTCACTTAGCTTTGATGGGCTAAAGAATGCCTGTTTATTGTAAAAAAAAATTACTACCCACTTCCCAGGGCTCTGATCAGCTGGCTCTTGAAACAAAGCCAAAATTGTGAGACTAAGATAAACAGAAAAATTGCATCAATAACTGCTTACAGTTTCCCCAGTTCTGGAAATAGCCACCATTCCCTAACTCACGTGGTCAATTCTGTTTAAAACCAGGCTCAAAATAAATGAAATGGGTAGGTATGAAAGTGGAAAAACAGAAAATTATTTTGCAAGATCATATTTTTTTATTCACTCTGTGAATTACAAATTCAATCTGACTGGAAGCAGTTGACTAAAAAAAAATCTCAAAACCTGTCAACTGCACAAACTTCCATTCATAAAAAAAAGGGAATATCTGTGCTGATATGACATTCCCCACACTGAGTAATTCTGTAAAAAACACTTGCTGTTGTATAGCTAACTTAGTTTTGCACATCTGTGGAAAGGATACAATGATATTCCAAGGACCAAGTCTTAACCAGTTTGGCCAAAACCCTTTATACAGAGCAAAAAAACCTTCATTCTTCCATGTCTAGGAAAAAAAAAAAAAAAAGAAAGAAACAAAGACACATAACAAGAATACACTTATGTAATTCTTTTTTAGTGAGACATTCAGATACCATCTCAGCTAACAAGACAATGGGGTGGTTTAGTCCTGTAACCTTAATTAAAATAAAATAAAAAATAATTAAACTTATTTTCTGACAGGACAAAAACACATTTCCACTAGATAAAACCAAGATTAGCAACGCCTGCAGCATTACCTGGCAGGTAAAGCTGCAGTCTGTATCACTCAGTACCCAACACAGATTGATCCAAATCGCATTCCTGGACTTGCCCCTATCCCTCCCCCTATCACCCCCCCAAAAAAACCCAAACCAAAACACCACAACAAAAAACCCAAACACAACTCCAAAAAAGCCTTGCAAAGTGCTGCCTGTAAACCTGCAGTTCACATTTGGCAGCCCCTTGAAATTTGCTGCATGTAAACCTGTAGCTAACATTAGGCAGACCCTTGAAATATTTCAGTTTGCTTTATTGACCTCACAATTTCACTGGACAATGTGACCTGGACTACTCAGTTAGCAGATAGATTACTATCCATTCTTCTCCATGTAAAAGGCCATCATGGTCCCATCTCATACCAAATTTCAAGACTTAAGAAACCAAATCAAAGTAATCAAAATCAGAGGCTGACCTTGCCTCTGGCTGCACTAGCCTTTCCATTATGCAGTAAGCAACATAGAAAACCAAAGATCTTGTTCTTCAAGGACTGACCTATGAAATGATAATATCCTGTCAGCCTGACATAGTATAAAGCTGAGCAAGAGAGTGCTGAGAGCCTTCCTATTCTCATCCAAGCCCCCAAAGGAGGTAAGGTTCTGCAGGAGACACTAACTTTCTTCCTGCCTTTCTGTTGAAAGTTGGTACTTTCAAAGCTCTGTTGACAGTTATACTTTTCACACCAAGAGCATTCCTGACAGCATAGTCCTTTTGAGCATTATGGAAAAGAGCATATTTAAGTTATTAGGGAAAACAGAACAATTTTGAGCTCTACAGCAAAACCACTGCTGGTGGGAGCAGTTACTATTTATGATGATACATGAACAACTTACCTGTAACAAGCAATCCAAAGTGCCCTTGTAGACCAAGTGTCCCCCATGTTGTTGGCTTTTCTGATTCATCATGCGTGTTCTTACAACATCAACTGGATTGGATGCAAGGGCTCCAGCTAACCCACAAAGAAAACTGGAACTAATAAAAGAAAGGTTTAATGAAATTTGATCTAACACACAGAGATGCATAAGAATTTCCCCTTCCCAGGAAACACACAATAACAATGACAGTTGAATGCTTTTAGTAAAAAATTATATCAGCTAATGGGTGTGAAAAGTTACTTTGCATTTACTATAAAAGCATAATTTTGAAGATTTTCTATACAGCCCTTTTATACAGTATGCTTGAAAAGATGTTTGTGCCCCCAGGGATAATATTTGACTAACTTTCGTCTAACCTCAAGTTGCACAGTTGAATGATTCAGACCACCCACAAAACAAGTTTCCATATTTCAAGAGAACACTAAATCTAAATGCTAAATAAAATTAGCTTCCATGCTACCATTTGAGATGCTATTACATTAAAAATTATAAAGACATCAGAAGTATATTTACATCTAGACATATTGACATGATAGGAAAATCAAAATACTCATCTCCCCTGTTGCAAGAACTAACCAATCATGAGCTATACAACCAGTTAAACTTACAGGAAGTGAGTATATACTGTATCTCCCATATATCCAGACAGAATTATGTGCTTCTTGGTAAGGTCATACACTGGCAGTTCCACTCCAACAACAATAGCAGCTCTCTGTGCTGTCAATGATACTCCCTGGCAAAAGAAAGGATATATGTGAAGTTTAAACACAACCTTTGTGCACTGTTAGAAAAGCCAAGCTCTTATAATACAAAGTAAAACACTACAAATGTGTTAAGAACATTGCAAATTCAAGTGAGGTTAATTAGTACAAGTCTTAGAAGTATGTGCTCCAAAACCACAAATTTGAAATAACAGAGAAATCATTTCTCCACACAAAATAGCAACTTCAGATCCTTTAAGTTATTTTCTGTCTCTGCTTAACATCTCAATTCTTGCATCAACAGTCAGCTAAAACCTCAAAACCAGTGTTCCTTTGCTGCCAGCTGAAAAACTGACAAAGTAAGGTGGATGAACAGAAAACTGGAGATCAAGAAACTTTGTGAGACAAAAGCATTCCTATTTTACAGCTGTTAACAAACAAGTGTTCATTTTGAGTCTTCAGTTGTTATACAGTCATTGACGATAACTGGCCCAAGAGACCACCTGTAAGACTGAATATGAGAATTCCTGAGCTAGAGGAGATGCTCTTTAGCTCCTCTGTTTCCAAGTGCTCTTTAGGATTTGTTTCAAAAGAGTCAGAGCATACAAATAGAGAGGTGTCATGCCATTGAGAGGTTCAACAAAGGGTCGTTGAATTATTTCTAGAGCCAGTCACCCTAACTGAAGCCCACATTTCTCTTCCCTCTCCTAAGTGGCAGCTAACCCATGCACAGAAGACTGGCTGTATGTGATCCTTCACCAAAAAGCACTGACACACCAGCAGTGAAGCAGTCATGACAAATGACAGACACTACATCCTCCATATTTCAGCAGAGAACACTGTTGGAATACACAAAATTCAAGTGAGCAAGGAAGTGCAGTTGAGGTGTAAGATACAGTTCAAAAAATACTTGCCTTCCATAATCCTTTAGCGCCTTCGTTTTGGTAGATCTGTATGAAGTTACCCATCATTCCTCCTTGAATTGTATTACCTTGGGCTTGCATTCTGATCTGAGATTCATTTGAAGATACAATTAAAACATAAATACAACCAATGAAATAATAAAACTATATTAAACTACTAAGTTACAACTGCAAGTAGTAAAGTCGATTTCTCTTTGAATACAAACCAAGAGCTGGCATTATCACAACCATGGTGGAATCTTTTTGCCTTAACTATCCAAATGCAGCTGCTAATTTTGAGCAAGTGTGTGGTACAATTCTTAGCTGCAGTAAGTCACTTCTATTTCTGTATTGGTACACTCCTCCATTTAGATAAGACTGGCAGATGGGTTCTGCAGGATGTTCTTTGCAGTGCTCTCACAGGAACATGTTGAAACAAAAGGTTAAAAAGATTTATATTCCAGCCACTGAGAATCACAGTCTTTAACCCTGTATATTTATAAGAACATCCTGAGGAACCTGCCAAGGTAACTTCCAAATACAAGTTATCAACAAGCAATTTGCTAAGTGGACATAATTTTGGGAAGTAACTGATTGAAGCCACACTTGAAATACAAGCTTATGTTTGAAATGCCACTACATAACTACACTAGCACTATGAAGGATTAAGTTTTTTAGTAGTTTCAGAAAAACAGAGTTTTCTTGACTTCCTTATCATTAGGAGTGCAAGTCACAAGCTCCAGTTTTGTAAGAGAAGTACCATCAACCCTTCCAAATAGCGTACTATCATTAAGCTCACAGATTCTTAAAGAGGTGGTTGTTTCACTAATTCACTTTAAGTGTCTGATGCTGCAATGCCATTTCCTTGGAACACAGATTTGTAAAGCCTCTCTACAGCATTAAGGAATCATACAGTACAAGTAGAATTCACTGGAACTCTTGCCTCTGAATTATCTTCACCTATTTTGAGCTCTAGAAACATCCTAAGGTAATAGTGTTACAAAGAAGCACAGATGAAATACGCAGCGTGGCTTCCACACAAACACTACAACAGGAAAGTTATTCTCTCCCAACACTCAGAAAAATGTGGATCCAACTGCCTCCCCAACCTTCACTTTCCTCATGTGTACTTCCAAATAATTAGTATGGACCAGAAGGAGGTTCCAAGAATTCAGGATGTTACTGATTTTTTAGAAGTTAAGAGATGAGAATAAATAGGGTTACAAAACAAATCCTATATTCATCAGGAGACTGTTTTTATTTCAGAAGAGAACAAAAACTAGAAAGACAAGCTCTACGTAATTACCTTTAAGACATCTGTAGGGTTGGCAATAGAGGACGAGATTACTCCCGAAAGAACGCCACACAGAACATTCATCATGAGGGTTTCATCTATTTCACAAACAAAGAGAGTTTAGCTGCAGATTTACAAAGCATAAGATGCATTATGACAGGATGATGCCTCCCCTCATTGAACCAGAGAATGCCAGCTACAGAAGCCATAACACCTATTCTGACAAGCTTTCATTGCTGACTCTGTTGTAACTGGTATAAGGAATGTCTTCTCAGTAGCCTTGTTCAAATGCTACAGTAAGATACCAAATGGAAACAGTCAGCTTCAAGCAAATCAGTCCTCAATTAAATGGAAAATAACCACTCACCTTCAGGATGCTCAACAAACATCCTTTTTAAGCTCTGGTAAGTGCCTATTTTTATAGTCCCATATGAAGCCTGCCGTAGCATTGCAGGTGCAATCCTGTAAAAAACAAGATTACTGTTTATGCTAAAGATCTCAAAAACTCATCAGAAAATTCTTCCTAGTGCAGAGATACCTAGCAGAGAAAGGTTTGTTCATTTAAATCAACAATTTAAACTCACTGTGAACAAAACAAGCTTTAGAGCATTTTAGGTTTTGTTTTTTTATAAAAAGAGCCTGCAAGAACATGAATGAACTGTGAAGGGATTACTGTTAGACCATGCTTCAACTTGTGATCTATAAAATAGCTTGCAGGCATGTCTGAAATGTAATTCCTCTACCATCCTGCATGTTTTGAAGCAAAGCATGCTAATTTATAAACAAAGGTTAATTCAATTTTAATTCTGAGAGATGGAACAACCATAGCAGTACTGTAGAGAATAACCTTAGCTTAGCTATTTTGTTTCAAGTTGGTTTTGTTGTTTGAGAGGGTTTTTGTAAAACATGAAATGCTATTGCAGTGTGCAGCACTGAAGGGTATCTAAGCTTGGTCTTCCAACTTCCAGATTAAGGCTAACCAAATACCTTGTAATCCTGAAACCCAAAAATTCACATACAATGGGATTATACTTATCCACAGACTGTTCATAAGCCATTGCTGCAGCTCAATTAATCTTACCCAGAGTATAAGGCTTTCAATCCTTCTTCTCTGCATATTCTGACCAGGGCATGAACCATTCCACGGTAGCGGATGTCCTTGTATTTGGCATCATTAACTTGACCTTGAACCTGGAGACGTGTTTTGGTCAGATCAATGGGGAAAGTACCTTAAAAGAAAATCAGTGAGAAAATTAATAAAGTACCTACCTAATCAAAGACAACAGAGCACATCATACAAGAACCAGCAACATTTATTCTATATCATAACACATAAAAGTACTCCCATAGGAAATAAGTCTTTCTTACCGAGACTCTTAAAGAAGTGATTCACCTTCTATCACCTTGGTTCTTCTAAAGGCCTGTCAGAGGCCCTGCCTACTTTCTGTATTTACATTCCACATTCACTATATTTTCAGGCTACATGGCATTCTTGCTTATAGTCACCCACACTGAACAGGACTCTGCAATCCCACTCAGGTACTGAGTTTGCATGAGTATTCTACCAACACCTTTAAAGAGGATGTCACTGAAGGCAAATAAATTCTATAGGACACACTATACAGACTCTGGCCTAGTACCTGAAAAAGCAGTAGCAGCAGTACCTATTTCTTTTACTGATTTCCTATAGCCCACTGCTGTGTTGTGTCCAGTTCATACTCTCCATGCTCCCCTTATGAAAGGATTCAGAAAGTATATCCATCCGAGAAAAGGACCACCTCAACATTCCATACTCACCTAAGCACTAACAGCACTCAGGATTAACTACACCTGTTCAAATGAGGCTTACCAGACAAGCAAAGCTTTCATGAATTGTTTGTCTTCCTTACAAAGCTTTTGGCATTATTGGCTGTTTTCAGTCAAGTCAAATAAGAGAGGTTGAAAAATCAAGTTTGCACAAGTTTCCTATCTAGAAATCCTTCCCATCCCTGGAATCATTCAAAGTCAGATTGGACAGGGCTTTGAGCAACCTGATTTAATTAAAGATGTCCCTGTTCAAAGTAGGGGTGTTGGACCACCAGATGACCTTCCATCACAAATTATTCTATGAAAACAAAATGGTAGTTTTAAGTGAAATTTTATTTTGCATCTACTTTACTAGAGAGACCTTGCATGCAATCCCACCACATGCCCAATCATCTTCTGCTTCAATGAAAATTTCCTTTATTTTCATGTACATGCATTTCAGATATGACTTTGTAAGGATGTCGGTATTTTAAGTTTGCCTGTAGAGTCGGCCTAGAACATCAGATGCACTGTCTCACTACAGCAATTATTCTGTGTTGCTCACTACTGAAATTAAGTGTTCAAATCTAAGCAGCCACTTACGCTGAAGAAAAAATAATTTAAACTGCAACATAGATACTCAGGAAAGCTAAGAGAAAAATTTACGAGTCAAGAGCTTAACTTGTCTACTGCAGCAAAGCAGAAGCTGTATCTACTCACAACCACCACCTAGGAACACATCAAACAAACACCAAATAATAAAGCACAAAGGCAAAATATGTATAAAAGCATAACTCACCAGGGATGAGAGTTTACAGACACAAGTGTTCTGACATTGCAACAGAGATCAGAGCAACTCTTCAGTCAGCATTAAAACAAAAATTCTATGCAATAGACCATCATACACTACTGTGTCACTGGCAGCATGGAACCAAATTTGTTCCACATAGAGACTATCCAAGTCAAGAAAATCATGTCAACAGCTAAAGCAAATGCTTACCACATTCTGCAGTGATTGATGCTAAACCTCCATAGATAAAGGGCTTCCAGTTCAGTGCTGGCATTATTGGTTCCTCTTTCTGTGAAAGAGAAATATTTAACATTTATGTAAGTACATGTCATATGCCTAGGAAAAACTTGGTGCCTGGTCCATTTAAAATGGGAATTTCAAACATGCTAAGGGTAAAAAAAAATATTTAATACCTTTGACAATCAGAAGAAAGACAGGAATACCATAGAAAGGTATCTGGATTCAAATCAGTGTCTACTAAGTATTTTGGCCACCACTCTCCTCACCGTGAAAGGTTAAAGCAGTTTGTCTCCCAGGCACAATGTTAAGGAGCACTGCAGTGAAAAACCTCCAAGGATTTTCACCAAGCTAAACTAGTTTGACTGCATCCCAGAGTCGAGGGGAACTTTTAAGACAGTCATTACAAAACTTCCTTTCTTCCAGTTACCAACATTAATTAGCATGAGCTAAGCTGGTACACTTGGACAGAAAACAAAGGTGCATACACCATTTTGCTTCCATTAAGACCTTTTCTACCACCAGGGTTCACAATATTCATTCTTGTGAATATTACATGAAGCTTGTGTCAATTAAGTGAATTTGACAGTCACCACAATTCATAATCAATTATAGCATATGCTTTGCAAGATGTTAAAGTAATCCAGTTATACTTAAAAAGAGGTAAGAACTTCAAAACCAATCTAGTCCAGCCAATTAAAGATTGCCCTTCCCAAAACCAAGCAGGTCTCTCCACAGCTTATTTTTTCCCTTCCTCACAATATAAATACTTTTCATTTTCCATTTTCTATAACATCTCCCTAAACATTGCATTCTACAGTTATTTCTGCCAATTAATTTTATGGGAAAATTTTACTTGAAAGTACTTCCCTTGGCACTCACACTCCCTGTTATTCCCCTGTGATTAATCATCCATAGTGCCCAACTGGAAAATATCACAAATACACCAGTTACTTAGCCCTGCCTCTTGTACAGCTGAAACTTCTTTAGTCACTTCCTCTAGAAATGCCAATAATCCAGCACTTAAATGAATTTTCAGAGTTGCAGACACTCAGCAGGGCTGAATAGTTTCTGCAGCCCTAGTTTTCCTTTAATCATTTACTTCATGAGAAGCTACCCGGTATTCTGACACACAAGGAAACAAAAGAAGTCAAAAATCCCAGTTTCATATACTCAACTAGATGCATAGAAATCCATTTTACTTGTTAGACTGCTGCAAAGAACACCATTGATGGAGAAAAAAAAATTACAAAAAAAAATCCAAGGACAAGGCAACTAAGGACACCCCACTGTACTGCCAAAAAGAGTGCAGTACAGAGGTCTGGACACACAGGCTTAGACCATGCCAGCTTTTCAACACAAAGGAGGCAGAGCCACATGGATATGACACTGTATCGGAGGGAGGCCAGGTCCAGCTCCAAGTTCTTCATAATCCTGTTGTGCCATGATTAATGGCACATACTTTAATTAACAGAGACAAGACAAAGCTCAGTTTGCCCACTATCAGCCACACACCTGATCTTTGCTCCTGAGAAACTCATCAAAACTGACAGTTAAGCCTCTCCCAACGTATTAAAACAAATTTTCTTCTATCACAAATACCATAACAGTAATAAAACTAAAATATATCCTTTTTCTGTTTGTTTCATATTTCACTCTGCCTAGGCAATGAAGGCTTTTTATATAATTCTGAGCATGGCCAAATAAAGTTTTCAATTTGCAAATATTAGTTGAAGCTTCAATATATACATAGGATAGCCGAATGCAAAAAATTTATAGGACACTCTTCCTTTGACAGATCCCAAGGTGAAGGTCAAGGTCTGTACAACTGAAAGGCTTTCAAGTCTCATCTGCCAGTATGCCAAACTAACTGTATGAATCTTTTCACTTCTAATCTCCAGTCCTTCTTCTAGATTTCCATACTTTAGGATGAAGTATGAAGAAGAAGAAAAAATGAGAGCAAAGAGGGAGAGTTTTTCTCAGAAAAAAAACAAAACAATCAAAAAGACACACCAGCCAGTAATTTCGCCCCATGATCTCAGCTGTCTCATTTTCCGCTCATATTCTGAATTCTTGGTTTGCTTCTTACTCAGAACGTCTTCCCTATATCAATAAAAATAGTTAGTGTCTCAGAAGAATTCTGTATCAGCTAAGTGAGTGGCAAACTAGTTAAAAAGAGAATCCAGCCATCATTACAGAAAAAACTGATGTCTCCACTTTTACTAGAAATACATTGTCTTTACGAAATATACATTGTTGCACCCTGAACATCAGTGATGACAGAGGTTGACCGTAAAGGACATTGGGTTTAATTATTACAGAGACTCATCCACGCACTTTCTGCAGAGGTCAGAAGAGACTCTTCTTTCTTTTAACCACAGCATGACCAGAACAAACCCAAAAGCCCAGGTTCCATAAAAGAACGAATCACTTAAATAGTTCGATATTTCCCTGATGGGGAACAAGCTTGAAAAGTCACATATCGAATTACATATAGGTGGAAAACATCGCTAGTGTATTAAGCACAGAGCATACTCGAGTTTATAGTGGTTTTAACTATTTAAAACGGATGCGGATCTAGGAAGGCAACAAGGACTGTATAAACTACACACGAAAGATGGGCTTTCCCCTCCCCCCCGAGACCCGAAAGCAGCAGTAGCAGCCACCACCTCCCCACTCACCACCGTGCCAGTCCCACCGCTCCCAACTCCCAGCGCAGCTTCCCGCGGCCGCGACGGCTTTTGGGGAACGCGGGGCTCCGCCCCGGGGCTGGCTGGCCCGAGGGGCCGAGCCGGGAGTGGGGTGTGGAAGGGGTGGGTGTAAAGCTGCAGTTGTTTTGAAGGGCCCTTCGAGCGGGCTGTAATTAGCAGGGAAAAGATTAACTACGCTGACCTTGGGAGGCTGCTGGGCTGGGGGGGCAGGCTGGCTTTTCCATTAGCATTCCTGCCCCAGGAGAATGGAGCGGCTGTCGGGTGTTTCAGCACTCCCCGGTTAACGAGCAGGTCACTCGCCCCGTAGGGTTTCCCCCCATCGTTACCTTTAAGGACACTGGTTTTGCCCCTGGGTTTACGATCCTATGGGGGCCTATGTGTCAGCGACAATTCAGCAGTACCTGGGCTAAGCTTTCCTGAGGCGGCACAGGAACCTCTAGCTACCTGCTGCGTGGAGGAACAGAAAGGGGCAGGGTGGGCTTAAATAGCTACTTTGCTCTTTAAAATACACTCTTGAATATTTTTGGCAGAACGGTTACACAGGTGATTCAGTAGTAGTAGTAGTAGTACACAGTTCTGTGCCATTCTAATTGTTTCTTTGTATTACCAGTGCAGAAATTATGGCTTCAGGACATAAGCTTTACATTGCTTTATAAACACATACCAAGTGCCTGTCCAGAAGGAAAGGGGCTATCCAAAAGGGCAGGTCTCAGCCGCTGTACAGGTGGCAGTGAACACTGGATGAGAACCAGAACTAGTCTGGTCCAGAGCCCAGGGCTCCCTGTAAAATGGCTGGAATCAGCTCTTTTGCTGCCCCTAAAGGCAGGGTGTTCTGGCAACTCTGTGCTTTCTGTTTCTGACTGAAGAGCTGCCAGGAGTGCTTGTAAGGACCTACCCTCACTGTGCAGCCCTGCTGCCGCTGTCAGTCCGCTGCCTTGTAAGCGAATGGCATGCCTTACCCCGGAAAGGGCAAAACATCCTGCGGGATCGCTCCTCTCCCTAATCTCAGGGCAAGGGTGGAGGCTGAGAACCTTTATTTAAGTTTATGGGATGGTAGAGAAAGGGGGTAACGCCCACTCAGTTCTCACTAAGAAGCTGGATGTGGCTTTGCATGCAACCCTCGATAAAGCATAAGGAGTCCAAAATATGGGTTCCAATATGCTGTAAATGCTTCATACAATGAAAATACTTCTCTAAAGGAATCCAAGTCCATTACAGACTTACCAGAAATTTTGACATTTCAGTTAAAGAATGGGCAGCCCACAAAGCTCATGCTCTAATCACAGTGTTACAAAGTTGTCTTTTCAGGTGGGCCTCACAGAAGGCAGCTACAAACTCCCACCTCAGGACTGGTATTTATGTTCTGACCCCTTCCTGCAACTCCTAGTAACTGGCTAGTACTTCACAGGTTTTATATTTACAGCAAGTAGCGGTATGAGCTTACTTGAGATAAGCTTTGAAGGGCTCCTTTCATTTTGCAGAAGTCATTTGGACTGTTTCTAGCACTGAGTGATTTTGCACTTTGATACAACCACTTAGGTTTTCTGACTTCTCAAATTTCTGCCTCCTTTTAAGAAGGACTTTAGTTCCACTCTGACCTTGAGTTGGCCAGCTCCTTCTATGGGTAGATGGTTTTTATTACCTCTGATGAAAGTCAGTTCCTGCTCACTTGTTTTATCTTGCACCCAATCATATTTTTTAAGTACCTGATAGTTCTCAACTGTGTACTTCTGAAAACAGAGGAATTCAGGTAAACTTTGTTACTGCTGGTGACTTTTGCATGGGTCCTCTGAATAATGTCTTCTGTTGTATTCTCAACCCAATTTGTACTACGTATGAGATACGTAATGCTTTTGTCAGCAGCCAGTGGGCTACTTCTGGCAAGCTGCCTTGAGCCTGGCATCTGCGTCACAGAAGCATTGACTTAGGTGCTCAGCATCTTTCCACATGTCTCTGAACAGTCCATGTGCTACTGATTCCACAGTCTTACAACAGCTTTGTCCAAGTGCCAGTTCTTTCCCAATGGGATGTGTAGGGCTACAGTTTAATTAATTAATTCCCAGACCCCTAAACTTACTGCTCCTGAATTTCCTCACACATTTTTTGTTTCTTTTTTTTTAAGTAAAAGAAGGCAGCTGTCAAACCATTTTTACCAGAGACCTCTTTTTGTGCATTCATTCTGGTTTCACTATTTCCACTAATGCTTAAAATGCAAAATCATTTCACTTCTGATCTCTGTAGTGACGAACAGTTTTGCCAAATCTCCTGCTGCTTAAAAATGAATGGTTAGTGAAGAGACACAGATGGCTACAGGTATTATTCAAACTGCCTTGTGGTTTTGTCACTAGCTGTAACCACCGGAGAGTTACCTTTTTTCCTTGGAAACTTTCACAATTATTAGTTACATAATTGATTTGCATTTTTCATGTTCCATTGGCTGCGTGCTGAAAACAAGCCTAGGATATGGGAGCCAAGACTTCCCTGCCTTGGCACAGCTTCCTCACCTTTGGTGTTTGCACTTTCTCTCTGAAGAGCATTTGATCTGACCCTCAATCATACAGCAGATTACTTTGTTGGAAAAACAGACACTCACTGGGCTATTGGAGTGTGTAAAAAAGTAAGACATAATAAATAGTACTTCCATTGTGTTTGCCAGGGGCAAAGCCTCAGCCTGGAGCACCACATCCATCTATGTGTGGTACATATCAGGAGGGCTGTAGAGAAGAGTTCAGAAAATAAGGCTAGGAATACAAATCTGTAAGGAAAAATTGAAAGAAATAGACTTTAAAAAAAATTAAAGAATGAGGATAACAATCTTCAAGACTGAAAGTTATCTGTAAAGAGGAACTCAATTGTCTATTCTCTACCATTTCTGTTAGACATTGAACAGATTTTCTAATGGTGTGGATAGTACTGAGTAAAACTGACTGTGGAGTTTTCAGTACCTTCATCATCACCACAAACTTTTAAAAACTGTTAAGTAGCTGGTTTTGACATGTAATTATGATCTGTATTACCCAGCCCAAGCACTGGGATGGACCCAAGGATCTTTCCAACCCCTTTTTTCTGTAATTATTCGATACCATTTCCTTCTCCAGCTGCTGGCATATGTCATGTACAATGACAAAACAACTGAAGATTCTAACTTAGTAACAAACTCTACTGTGCAGAGGTCAAGGAGAATGGACAGTGAAATAAGGAGTAACAGTAAATGTTATTTTGTAACCTTTTTTTAATAAATATTTTTTTATAACCTGATTTGGGCTCTTACATTGGCAGGAGCCAAAGGTCTTTACCGTGTCATTGTTTTGTGGATATAAAAGGGTCATGTTATTTGTTTTTAATGGGTAAAGGGTGAAGGAACAGAGGGCATTTCCAGGCTTTGAGTGGATGAGAGTCACACAGCATAAGGTCCCAGCAAGGCATAAATGCAAACTTGTAAACCAAACAGAATTTTCTGAAAGTGTTGCAATCTTGCAGCAGGTCCTGGGAAATTGATTTCTCTTCTTTTCTGAGACTCCATACAGAGATAATAACTCCTATGGACGTCACAGTGTTGTGTTTGATGTTATTTGAATGAGCAAATGAAAAGCTGCTAAAGTTGCTCAGATAGGAAGGCACTATAGGAGGCTTTCCACTACTACAAAATACTTTCCAGCCTCAACAGGTGATCTTCCAGATCCTTGCTAAATAAAAATCAGTCACAGTTGCTTCACAGAGGCTTTTGTCCAACATTGCCCTGCACTAAACAAGTAGTAACTGGAAGAAACAATGCCAGTTTAAACTCTGGTAGATGCAACACAAAGGAAAGCAAATATTTTTCTATGTCCTACTAAAAACAAGACAGGATATGGTATAAGATACAGCCTAATCTTTTCCATAAGGGAGATGATTCAATGTTGAATGAATGACAGAGAGGTTGACATGACACCAAATAACATCTCACATATGGTATGTTTTCTGCCACTTTCAGTACACTCCTTACTGGCAGTACTCAATACCCAGGGATAGTAGGGAGCATCTGTTGGGGGAAACATATATTTGTGGAAGCATCTGCTGGGGAAAATACATCTTTGCACTAGAATGCTTTCCTGTGAAAGCAGAGTTGCAGTAGATGTAGGTCTACAGTAACAGAAATGTGACTCAAACAAGACAATGGTCAGGGAGATGTGCTGGCAGGTGACCCCAAACCCTGTCCTTCACAATGCAGGATTTAGGCTGATCAGAATACAGAACTGCCTACATAGAAAAATTTCAAGCTTTCAGTGCTATTACATTGTAAAGGAACCTCACTATTCTCTTTCCTAATTCTCAAGTTTTGGTCATTTTTTTCTAGTGTTAACAGAATGTCTGCATTAAATCATTACCCAAATAATCCAGCTTTTCTTCTGGTTACCCAGGCCTGGCTTTGGGTAACCTAGCTTTTGCTATCAGTACTTGAATACTATTTCCTTCCTTTTAAATTTAAAAGTGTACTTTTTAAAATTTTGTAAAACTAAGCATTTAAGTAACTTTTAATTTTCTTAATTAAAAGTTCTGAAGAGGCAGGATGCCTTCTAGAGAAGTATTCTCTTGCTTTGCGGGCCTGCTGATCCGCAAGATGACAACACCAGAAGTAACGCCCTGTTTGGCAGAGATGAGCTGATTGCTGTTAACCTTGGGCAAGATGGATTATTCTGCACAGCAGGGGAAAACAGCTGTAGGATTTTGTCCTTGTGGTAGTTGTCTGTCACAAAAACCACATCCTGAACAAGTCACTCGGGACCTTTAATATGCAGTGGGATTCCTTGCTGATGCTGCAAAGCAATGTTCATGGGTAGGAACACACATCTCCACTGGCTCCTAGTAACAAAGCCTGGCAGAGTGGGAAAACAATTGTTTTCCAGGGGCTAAAGAAGCACAGACTGCAGTGACAAACGTGCTGGGTTTCCATGAAACAGGGCAGCTGACATGTTCATGTCCCTCCATTTCCCACAGCTGTCCTTCCCTACACTTGGTTCAGTGGATGCCAGATTTTGGATGGCTCAGGCCTTAGGAGGCAGCACCAGGGAGCAGAGCAATGTCCCTCACAGCTGTAACAAGGGGCTTTGCTCTGCAACAAGGCAGCACTGACATAGTAGCTCACTGCCAAAAAGGCAGATGCTCGCTCACCTTCCCACATTCCCCTCCCATTCCCAGACACAGTTCTGACCCTATACTCAGGCTGGTGATTGTTCTTGTCTGACTCATGAATGGGTTCAACTCACTAACTACAGAATGCACCCATCAAACCCCAGGCTTCTGCCAGCTGATGGAGCTGAACTGGCATCACACTGACAGGAGCACCAATGTAACAGAAGCAGCAGGAGCGCACAACTTGAAGTGGGTTCATCCTGTTGGAAGCATTGAAATATTAGAATGTCTCAGCATCTCAGAGGATTTAGCTTCAAGTACCTGGCAGAGCAAAAACTCTTGAGGGGTTGCAGTATGCCTCCTGCCTTTAACACTCACCCCATCCTAATTTGTAGGATCTGAAAAGCCCCTGTCCTGGCGAGAAGCCCTTGTTTAGACAAAGGAGACTGCACAATCTCCAGACGTGGGGTCTGACAAGCCCCTGTCATGACAGGAAGGCCTGGAGATAAGGAGGTTGCACAATCCCCCTGCAGGCCCCTCTTTGGGAAAGCCAGTACCTTTTGGTTATGGCGAGAGAAGACAGACCCATGATCCTCTAGGAAACTCTATGTAAAATACCCTAATGCCCATTGGTTTCTCACCCTTTCACACCCACCTCTGTACCCCCATAAAAGAGACCCCTCTGCCCCGAGTCAGTGGAGGATCCGTCTCTGGTCACCCCTTTGCGGAAGATGGAAGAATAAAGCGACTTCTGCGGAACCACCAGAAGGACCTCTCCTCTCTCTATCCGGGCCTGGCCAGGGGGGTTTGCCTTGCAGAGCAGAGCTGAAATCACTCCCTGAATCACTAAGAGCTGATGGCTGCTGAGCCAGGCATCTCTGCAGGCACGCACCGGCCGGGCGACCCCCAGCCTTATTATTTTACTAATTCCTCTGGCCCCCTGTCCTGCTCGCAGCAAGAGCAGGAGGTGGCATTAATGCCTGGACTTCACACAGTGTGCCAACAGCTTTTTCTGACCTTCAAGGCCAGAGAAGAGAGACAAGGCAGAGCCACCTTGCAGCCTGCAGGCTGCCAGCTGGATCATTTGTAAATACTCATTGAAGAACTTTGGATGGACTCCTACAATACAGCTGAAAATGCAGAGTCTAATTCATGCCAAAGACAGGTTGGCCTTGTTTCAGCTCTATGGCCATGGGGAATCCAGTCCTGCCTAATCAAAGAACCAGCCTACAAACTTCCTCGCTTTTCATTTCAAATGCAAAGCCAGAAAGAAGACAGGGAGAGACAAAAAAGCAATTAAAAGGAACAAAGATGAACAAGAGAAGATAGAGCAAATGAAGGCTAAGACAGAGAGATGTTGAGGAGAACAGGCCTTTATAAACTCTGCAGAAGGTTTTACTGGTGCTAGTCTGTCTGAAATGACAAGGGGGTCTTTTTTAAGTGAAAAGAGTAAGTGATGCTTTGAAAACAGATGGGCTGCCACTTCAGTAATAGCTGCCACAAGGACTAAGACATCTAGATAACTTGTTCCAGAGGAAAGCTTTACAGGTGAAAGCTACTTCTGACACTTTCAGGATTCCGAGAGAAGAAATGTTCCAAGGAAGGTGTCTGGAAATTGAGTGACTGTCTCCACTTCCTGGAGGAGGTGTTGAGGGATCCTGGAAGATCACAGCACTATGCAGTCACACCTCAGGACACCCAGCATGGCCATCCTTCCAGGCTGCTTGAGCACAGGACTTAGCAATAGATTCTATACTTCCCCCTGGATGGAGTTAAACTTTGTGGGTTCGTAATATATGTAAATTTTATAGGAAACTAGCCTACCTCTTGTAGATCTTACACATCCTCGATTTTATGTGGTTTCAAAAGATCCACTGTTTTTATTATTTCTATATCTCAAATTAGAGTCCCTACCTGAAAGGCTTCTACAATGGAGGTAATCGTATGTATGAAAATGACATAACTATGGAAGCTACACAACTTTTTCCCAAATGTATCTCAGCAATATATAAATGATAGCACTTTTTTCTGATGTTGATTTTCACTGCAGACTCCATTGTAACATTGAATTTTGGAGATTATAATCAGGCTGTTCTGTATTTCTAAAACCTTGAAGTACAAAAGCAGTTCCAGATATAGGGTAACCCCAGAATATGTCTTTTGATCAGTAAGTATACAGCATCTGAAAGCAATGGGAGAGGTGAAGGAGTGAGTACAGTAAAGATGATCCTATTCCATATAATCTAGCACAAGGTAGAGGCATTTAAATGGTGTGGTTAAAGACTCGATGGGGAAAATAACAGTTGTGTGCAGACTCCTGCAGCTCCACCTGGTTTATCTGAACAGAGGTCATTCAATTAGCTCAGCAAGTCTCTAATCAGCAATAACGATCTTAGTTTAAGCACTGCCCACGTCACCAGTGCAGAAGGAATTAGCTCCCAAAAAGAGGTCACCTGACCGTGTTAGCACATAGTTATGTGTCTGCCTTTTCCATGTAAAAGTTACCACGCCTGACTTCATGTGTTTCAAGTATCAGATTAGTTGTGTCCCAAAAGCCCTCTAAACTTAGCCAAACACGTGCTTCTGGATACCAGCCCAGAAACAGTTCTAAGAATTTTCTTAAGCTCTGCATTGTGCCGTAATCCCCTAACAATTGTGATAGGAGATAGAGCTGCAGCAGCAGTGAGACCGTCAAAACTTCCTTTACATGCTGCAGGAGGACAGCAATTCTAGGCATGTTGTCAGAAGTGCAGGACTTCTTGCTGCATAAAAATCAGAACTCCTAAAATCAAAGCTGTTCTGCCAGTGCCACAGATTTTTTGTTTTGCTGTTTTGCATTAGAAATAATAAGCAACATTTTTGCATTTTCATCATTAACATTCTTGGTCAAAAAATCAGTTTACCCAGAAAGCTCAACTGAATAGTTTTTTGGTTTTTTCTTATTAAATCTTCTAAATCCACTGCAAAATGCATCAGTTCTCTGGAAAACAATTGTTCAGACAGCCAACAGCATTCTTGCTCCCATCCGCTCTCTCAACAGTTCCAGCAACCCCAGAGTGCATTTGTGAGGTTTGGAGGTATTTGCCCTTTGATGACAAGTGGCAATGGCATCAGGCCCTGGAGTTTCTCACTGACATTCAGTTATTTCTCCCTTATTTTCCCTGTTTTGTTTACATCAAATGCACTGAAACAAATGGCCATATAGATGTTAATGAATTACAGGCTCATTAATCAGATGTAGGTTTACCTCCAAGTTTCAGCTGATCTCTCTTAGACTTGTGAGCAATGTACTACGAAAATTCTTGAAAAGCCAGAAATTCAGTTTCTGAGGGTGGTGGTGGGAGGCCAATTTTTATTATGTAATGTTATCAGGCCATTACTTTTTTGTAGCAAAAATGGGGGGGAAAAGCCTTGAATGAAAATCAAGAGCAAAATATTCTTGCAAGAAGACCAACTGCTCATCCTAAACCAAGGGTCTGATCTTCCAGTATTAGGCTAGACACAGTAATGTCAAAGTAGTCCATGTGCACTAGCACTTAAGGTGCTACTGCAAAAGATGTGGCTGAATTTATGAAGCAGATGATCCTCTCTAGTGTACATTGCACCTGAAGACATCTTGTGACACAGACAGTCGGGATTGCACTGTAAATACAGAGATGTGTGTTCCAACAGTGCTGTGACCTCACCGAGACTCTGCTCTGCTGATTCAAGTTGACTGCGGCCATTGGGGTGAGGAGTCAATGGTGCAAGCTGTAGTCACTCCGAATTTTTGATGACTGAGAATGGCTGGTTTTACTCATACATAAATGTTGATCCAGCTTGGCTCCAGTATGTCTCAATTTTAAACTCTTCTGGAGCATAGACTAAAATATTTTCCATCGCAGAACACCCACACAAATATACTCTCCACCCCACTTCCAACCTTACTTCGTACTTGAAGAGGTGCTTGCAAACATGAACCCTAAAAAGTACAGCCAAAAGGGCAGTCAGAAACTCTGTGGGACAGGTAAAAAGATTATAATAAATCTCCTCTGTCAGAACTGCATCTTAGTTCTCACTGCCTCTGTTTTTGAACACAGATTTGAACGTCTGAACTTTTCCCCCAAGCAGCACATGACAGATCCCATTTGTGCCAGGTTCCAAAACCAGCTCCCAGAGACCTTTCCTGACCACAGACAGGAGCCAGTGCAGGCAGTGTGACCTTACGGAGGGGTCACTCTGCACCCATGTATTAAAATATGATTATTTTCTTTTCTGCCTTTCATTTCTGCAACTACAATAATGTTTCATTTCCTCTTACTATACACTATTAACATAAGAACTGGTGTTTGAACTAAGTCAGAACAAAGCTATGATGTCACTCGCCAGAGCATGGAAAATAAAACACTGCATTGAAAATCACAGGTCTTGTCTTACAAACTACATGATTAAAAAATGTAACAACTACAGCCATGCCAATACTACTACTGTATCATACACCAGGCAAAACCAGAATACATTTATTCAACAGTCTTTAGCTCTCAGATATCTACTGGACATTTGTATTAAAATACTAAAGTACTTTCTCCATGAGTTCAATGTGCAATCCCAGGTATGCAGTATATACAGTCTGTAGCTTTAATATTTTAAATATAAAAATTATTTACTATCTTAGCTAACAGTAGTTAACTTTGTGTGCATTTTTATATAATTTTTAATCTTGGAGATATAGATATAGATATAGATATAGATATAGATATAGATAGATATAGATATAGATATAGATATAGATTAGATAGATATAGATAGATATAGATAGATATAGATAGATATAGATATAGATAGATATGATAATCTATAGTTTAAATGTTGTGGTGATATTACAAGTCTGTCTTTCTCCTCTGTGCCTTTCTGGTAAATTTGTGGCTATTCCTGGTTGCAGTTTTTAAGCTACTAGGTCCTTCACATTAACGGTATAAAAGAGCAAATAAAGAACTTCAGAACTCTGAATACGACTGAAATTGCCCTGACTGTGAAAAAAGGCAGTAACAGTGCCTGAAGCTGTTCACATCTCTGCAACTAGGCTTGAACAAGGGGGTGCAATTCCTACACACTTTGTAATACTCAGCCTTCTTCCTGGAGGCCTTAAAGGCATCTCATCCCATAGACTGCACTCCTGAGCTGTTAGCAATGACTCTTCAGGGTATTTCTTTGTGGTCTGTTACTGCTCACATGTACATGTCATGAATAAAGGGACTGAAACCAAAAAATGGAAATCCAAATTGTGTGCCAAGAACAAGACCTGAGCATCACAGGAAGCTCCTGTCTCTGCTGGGAATCAGAAAAGTACTTTGATTCCTACAAACATACTTACAGACTTAGCCTTGAACACCCTAGAAAGCAGCATGGCTCCAGAAGGGCTGGGGCATGGGTCTTCCCCACTGTCAGTCCAAAACCCAGCCCTTTTTCATGCTTCTCTTTCAAGGTTCACATTTTGTAACTTGGGCCAAATGCCACACTGTGAAAACAAACCTTGTAACTCTCTGTAGATCAAACTTCAGCATCAGCACCACTAAAATATTATTATCATGACATGATCTTAGGTTCTCACTATGCATCTTGAATATCCATGATCTCCACAGTTTTGTTTCCCTACCTATGGAAATAAGTAATAATTTGTTAGGACTGCATTACACCACGAGAGAAGCTATGAATGAAGAAACACATTATTTGGTCAATATATATACCAAACATCATGGTTGTGTTCAGGAATGGAGAATATAATCAGAAATCAAAGAAATTATGAAAAATAATTTTCCTGGTCCTTTATTTTCAGTGGACTACAAAAATCAGAAGACTTAGCCTTTATGTTTGCACTTTTCATGTGAAATGCTCAAAAAAAAAAAAAAAAAAAAAGCAAATAAAAATTGTGTCCTGAGCCTCTGTCTGCCTAGATCAGACTCTAGGCAGTAAAGACACCCACAGAGGATCAGGTTGTTCCTCAGGGAAGCAGCTTGCTCATAAACAGGACTACATGCAGAAACTGAAATGGTGCCTTTTGTGTTCAGCAGCGGCAGACATGTTCAATGAACTAATGGAGAAATTGCTATTTTTCTGTCTGTGTTTCTTCTGTGAAGCATGTGAGTGAGGGCTTTGGATGAAAGCCAAGTCTTTAAATAGCACTGGCCACCAGCAGAAATCCAAAGCAATGGATAATAAACTCAGATTAACAGAAAGAAAGAAAAACTATCCCCATTTCCAAGGCATTGCTCTTATGTGCCTGGCTGGAGCTCACCCCTTTGCCTTGACTCAGGGGAGTTTGAAAGCAGCTTTGAAACCCTGCTGTTTAGGGGCCCAACACAGCTCTGGGCACCACCAGCACATCACACTCTGCACGCTCTCACCCTGTCTGCAACACCCACTCTCCCCAAAAGCAGCTTCTCTCTAGGATGTTCAGCACAAACTCATTCGTGAATAGTGAGAAAATGCACCAAAAAGATGAGCACAATAATTTGCATATATCTGATATTCAGCATAGGGCATCTGTTGAATGGTTTCCATATTCATGCTGTTCTCAGAGGAGAATCGTTTGCTTTGTGCTAGAAGAGCTACGCCCCCGCACCTCCCTCATTCCTCTGCATTCACTTGTTCCTGTATGTATTAATGTTTTCAGTGGGATTTCTTCCTGGTTTCCTATCCACATAGAGCAGTAGTGATTTGTTCTACCAAGCCTTGCAGTAGGTGGATAAACATGACTAGCCTCACTTCACACATGGAGAATCAGAGACAAGAGGGTTATGCACAGACTGCCATTGCAGAGAGGAGGGGCTGTAAGCACCAGTTTTGCCACACAGGAATTTCTGTGTTGCCTCACAGGTGTGTACTGTGCTCCCACACATGCTCTTGAGCTTCTCAAAGCTGAAGGGCAGCATGACCTTTTAGGAAAAACAAGCTCAAACTTAACAGGCACTGTGTGCACCATGGTCACAGTGGTTGTTATTTACAGTAGAAAAATGTGTGCTCTACTTTGGATGTGCATAAATGTCTTTTCTATGTCCCGATGCACTTTGCTTGTACAGATGTACATGTTTGTGGGTGGAGGTGTTCACGTATGTCAGTATGTCCCACACAGAAAGGAAACTTTCTGTGGTTTAATGCCTGATGAACCACAGCTGGAGGAACACAGGATTGGACCACATTGAAGAACAACTTAAAAATGAGACACACAGAGTGGGCCTGGGGCCTGGGGCTGTACGTGGGAGTGTGGAGGGTGGATGTGATTTCTTGGCACTGCTAAAATGAGGCAGCCTGACCTCACAGCACCTCTGTAATCCTTCGCTTACTCAGGGATATCCAATGCTGCCTTGGCTGGGTATTTGAGCACAGTCATCAAACAGTAAGGAAGCTGGTGGCAGCTAAACCACCTGTCACATGTGAGGAGGGTTTTACTTGCTCTTTCAAATGTCAAAACCAGGTCAGAACCATAAGACAGCAGAATCAGATGAGGAGAAATACTCAGGGCAGCAGCTAATGTAATTGGCATAGCTGGGAGCTAGTGAGGCAGAATGGGCAGCAGTCCTGCCTCACCTCAGCTTGGCCCCACAGTTTGCAAGGAGCTATTTCAGGGCAGAGAAAGAGCCAGAGATGATTCCCTAGCCTCCATAGGACTTTGTTTCCTCCTCAATGTGTCTAGAAACATTCTCCCCTAAGGCTGCATATGAGTGACAAGTTACTAAAGGGCATTCGAGGATACAGAAATCTCTTCCAAACTCCTTCCTGAAAAACATACAAATCTATGCAGAGGAAGGCAACATCTCAGTGTTAAATTTCCTGAACTCCAGCAGTCCTTGGCTGTAGGGCTTCTTCCTGAGCCAGGAGTGCTTAGTAGCCCTTTCTGTGTTTTTTTTAAATTGCTTTTGCAATAATCTAAACTTCTGGCATCCACCCTCGAGCAGTAATTTTCACAGGGTAACTATACACAGGGTGTTAAAAGGATCCTTCTTTTGACTCTTCTGAACTGTCACCTCATCATTTTCTTGATGTTCCCATATTTCCTGTCTGCTGATAGACAGTGAATAGTCATCTCTTTTAATTTTCTCAGCTCTGCTGATGATTTCAAAGATTACCATCCCACCTACCACCCAAGATACCTCTTTTTAAAGTTGGTGTGTCCTATTCTAGATTAATATTTTGCTCCTTGCCTCTCTTCTTGGTACTGTTCCTACTTTTATCTTACCTTTTTGACTCTGGGAGGCCAGGCCTGCACATGGCTTTTGACATTTGGGCATACAGCAATTATATACAAAATGTATGCCTCTGTGTGTGTGGATACGAGTGTATATATATATATATATATATGTATATTTACTCTGTGTGTGTGTATACAGACATATGGCAGGGATGTTTCTGGTTTTATTCTCTATTTCCTTCTTAAAATTTCATTAACAGTTTAGTCTTGTGATCAGCACTAAGAGCTGCTCTTATGTTTTCACAGAAGTATCTATTATCACTTCAGGCGATTCTGCTCTGAATTGTATTCATTAGCTAAATTGCTTTTTTTAATGTAAAGCTCCTGAAGAAATACATGAGATGAGCTGGTTCTTCAATTTTTTCCTCTCTACCTACAGTATCACAGAGAGAGAAAATTGCATGTGCCCACTGACCCAGTGGAGGAAACAAACAGTGAGGAGCACCCTAGCTCATCCTGTGTGAAAGTACTGACAAATAATATAGTCGTGTTTTTTTAATAAATACAGAAATTGTGTAGCCAAGTGTCCATGTAGAATGGGGCACATGGAGTTCCATAAGGATCTGAGCGTCAGGCAAACCTCGAAATCCACACTAATACAAGTCATGATCCATCCTATATTTGCAATACTCACAGGGGAATGGTGAGGTCTATCTCCCTTTTCAGTAAATGTTTGTTCTGCAGAGGATGATGGAAATCTCCAGCACCAGGAAATCTGAAAAACAAGGTAAGCAAACATCTCCCCAGAGAAGTGCATGTCTAACTAATCCCCCTGATGAAAGAAGACTGGCTGACTGAATTCTCAAGGTCCTTTTCTATCCTTATCTTGAAGTGCCTCAGATTATCAGCCATCTCACAGATAGATAAACAGATCAGTCCTTATTTCCTTGGAGCATATTTGTGGGGAGAATCTGCAAACAGCTGCTTCTCTCATCCATCTGTAAAAATTCCCTATTTTGGAATGGCTCCTACAGTGCTGCTGTACCTTTCTAAAACAATAGAAATCAGAGCAATTCAAAATCACTCAGAAGCTGGGAGATACCTCCTAAGTGTCCAACATATCCTTTGTCACCCTTTTTGATTTTCATGGTAGGGGAGAATGTAGTAGACATAAAATTCTTATCAGAAAATAATAAATATCAGTCTTGAGATCTTTGAAAATGACAGCAGCTTTGTATTTCCAGCTGACATGTGTTATGACCTCAAGTGACTGGATTGGCATTTAAGAAGCTGTTTTCCAAAAGGGAATCTTTTAGTCCTGTTGCCTGCTGTCCCCTACAGTATTTTAAAGTGAAGTTTTGCACAACTGAGAGACCAAAATGTTCATCTACCATTTCCTTATAATGAGTATTAAATCCTGCCATTTTCCTGGAGCATCTGCAGCAAAGATTGCTGTCTAAATGTAAATGTGTTACCTGCTGGTAGTGTCAAAATTCTAGGGATAACATCATTAACATGCTGAGTGCTCTGATGATTATTTCCCTATTGACAAGACTGAGTTCACACTGTGTAACAATGACCCAAAAAGCACACAGAGATGGATAAAAGTGGCAGAATTAAATTTCAGGCTTCGTAACATTTCTGAAGCAAATGCCATTTTGAAAAATGACAACTGAGTGAGTTTAGCATGGCATCATTAGCCCCTGTGATGGTTAAGAACTCAACAGACTCGAGCTCATCACACGTGGATGTTAATTATCTGGAGTGAATGGTATCTGAGTGCAGCGTCCAGCTGGCCAGGAGCCCAGAGCAACTGTATCAGTTACAGGCCCAAGATTGAATTTTACTTGCACTGGGGCATTTCAGGTGACATGGGAATGGTGCCAACAGCAGTGGAAAAACCTCTGGCCTCCTACCAAGGTGAGCAGAGCCCGGCTTGCCATCCACTGGCTCCTGTCCTGCCATCTAGTGGGGTGTCTGCGTTTGGCACGGGCCTTCAGAAAGCCTTAAATCTGGCACAAAAGCAGAGAGCTCGTGGGAGGACGTCTTTGAGTCTTCTCGACTGGGATCACTAAGTTGACTGAAGGTATCTTCAGGGTGAAGAATTGGGCAGAGATGTTGGCCTTAGAAACAGTGGCTAACTTTGAGGTGGTGCCTGTGTATAGGAGTTGTAAGCTTGCCTCACGTTGCAGTAAAACCAGCTGCAGTGTGGGATGGAGCCATGAGTTACCCTGCTGGGACCCTCATCCCAGGGCTCAGCAGCTGTTTGTGCTCAGGCCTGTCCCTCACTCCCTGCCTGTGCTGTGCTGCAGCCAAGCTGTTTCTGGCCCCATGTCTGGCTCATCCCAGCCCTGGTGTGGCTTTAGACATTGGTCCCACACTGCTGGCCTGGCTGGGGCACCATAAGGCTGAGCCCTTGCTGAGGAGGACACTTCCCCTGCCTGCAGTTCCAGCTCCCCTTCCCTTATGTAGCCGGCCCAGCTGCTCCATGAGAAGTCAGCTTGAGCTCACTTAACAAAGGGATCTACTGGTGAGCTATCTCTGCTTTGGAGGTTAAATAGGATAAATTCCACTCCCATTCTTTGCAAAACAATTGAACCAGCCAGGCATGCACTGATTTTTATTTATTTTTTTTTATTTTCTTTGTGGATGACCTTATAAAACTTCCACTCTGCTGTAAAAATGGATCTCTGCAGAGAGACATCCAGATTTACTGCCTAAAGATTAAGCAGAGTCTCGGAAAGCACAAGAAATTAGATCCCTGCTCATCTTTGCCTTAGGTTTGGCATGGAAGAAGCCCTTTCTGCAGCAGACATCTAACCTGAGTCAAAGGACTCTACCACACTATATTAAATAGGACTAAAATAGGGACTCACTAAGATTAAAACTCTGGGCACTGCAGAACCTGAATGCTTCTCCCTCTGTGTATATGTGATTTCCACACAGACCCATCTTGCCATGCAGGACAACATTCCTCTCTCATAACATCCCTTTTTCAAACCCTCTTGTGCATTCTGAATGGGATATGAGGATATTCTTTTTATCCTAATTGTGTAATCACTCTAAACATGTATAAATGACAGCACATAGTTCATCTAAGAATCACTTGGTGATGAATAGGGTTTAAAAGGACCTAGAGGCAGCCTGTCCCTTTGTTGTGGGGCAGAATCAGCCATTATATGTGTCGTTAATGACAGATCTAACATGCTTTCTGATCTCCATGGGCAGATTTCTAAATTATTCTCAAAAACCTGCAAGGACAGAAAACTAGGTAGACAGCTTATTCCTTTCTTCTCTATCGCCTGTACTGGAAAGCATTTCCAATTCCTAATCTACAACTTCCTCACAGCAAACTAAACTAACTTATATTCCTTCTACTCATTCCCTCTGCCCTTGTGAACCCTTGCTGGTCAATCCATACCTTTTTCAAAGTGTGTTGCTGAAGCTGGAGTCAGTGCTCCAGGAAGTACCAGCACCAACCAACAGACCTCAGCCCCTCACATCTATGACAGCACAAGATTCTTACACACAGCATCACCCCTTATCTACTCCAATATAGTGTGGGCTTTTCTCAGAACAGGTGAAACAGACATTAGGAATTCTTTTTTTCACTAATAGCTGGTCAAGAACCAGAATAGGCTGCCCAGGGACATAGTTGAGTCACCATTCCTGGAAGTATTTAAAAGACATGTAGATGTGGCACTCAGGGACATGGTTTAGTGGTGGACTTGGCAGTGCTGGGTTAATGACTGGACTTAACAATCTTAGAGGCCTTTTTCAAATTAAATGTTTCTATGACTCTATGATTCTTGTTCAGCTTTGGATCCACCAGTACCTCAGATCTTTTCTGCCGAACTGCTGCCCAGTTCTCTGTCCTGTGTCAGTGGCTGATCATTTCTGCTCTGCATCCATGAGCATGACATTAGACCACTCATATGGAGAACATCATCATCTCAGCGTTCCCTGGCATTTACCAGCAGCAGAAGCCTACAACAGAGCAGAGGACCAGGGCCAGGAAAAGGCAGCACTTCCCCTATGCACTCTTTCAGTTTCTAGTAGTGTGTGGCTCACTTTGCTGCATCTTTGTGTTCAAAGCCTTTGGTAGATTTTCCTTTAGTAGATGTTTGACTGCTCATTGACCTGCTGACCTTGTCCAAATACCTCCTAACAATTCAGGCCACTTGTCCAATGTGTCAAGATCACTTTCTAATTCCAGTCTTAATCTCCAATACACTTGTGGTCCTTCCCAACCTAATGTTACTGCGACTTAATTGAATGCACCCTCTTTTCCACCATTCAGCACATCAGTGGGACACACTGGCAGCAGACCCGAGGGTCAGGTGCAGGCCTTTCTACCACAGCCGTTTCAGTCACATGGATGTTTATAAGGTTAGCAAGTATAAAATCGGAGATGGACAGCACCTTGCTTCACAGTTCTTAACCTGGAAATCCCAGTCCTGTTTTTCCTAGAAACGTAACAGTTGCAGTGCTGGCTGATAGCCTCACACCCCCAGGGCAGGGTTTGGGTCAGCTGACCTGGCGCAGGCAGTGTCCCAGCTAAAAGGGGTTTGTGGCGGCGTAGTGACCTCTGTGTCTGCTCGGAGAAGTGCAGCGGCCAGCAATAAACATCCCAGCCGCAGCGAGAACCGTAAATACTGAAAATGCCAAGGTAAGAACACCTGCATTTGTTCTGAGTGCAAGAGGAGTTGTTGCTGAATGGAAGACCTTCCTTGCATTCTAGAAAGTGATGCCTTTGTCCGGGCTATCTTCACCTATCTAGTCCACATTGTCTAACATGGTCTATCACTTGTGAATAGATCTGACCTGATAAGCTACACTGATGATCAAAGCTCAACTCTTTCAAATACTAATCTTGGGATCTGGGATTCTGACTTAGTACACTGCCAATGCAAATCTAAATTATGAATTTTGGCTCGAGATCCAAAACAGTGGAAGGATTGCCAAGTGCTGGAAGACTGGCTATGTTCGTAACATAAACTCACCCAAAAGAATCAAACTGATGGTCTGGTTTTGTGAGATCAATTCCCAATTAATAAGAAGGGGTAGCAAATAATGATCAAATCTTTATTGCCTGGAAATGCCCCAGGGAAAGAACTTGAAGGAAACCAGTTAAAAGCTACAGTTTCCATCTGTGTTTGTAAAACAAGGGGCTACAAAGTTCGTTGTTTCAGTCTTAAATTCCAGACAGATTTTTGAAGAAAAATTTGAGCTGATCGCAGGCATATCATGCATTTTCTCTCCCAAAGTCTTTGTGCTGGGAGATGTACTGGGGAAGGGGGCACTGGGCACAGACTGTCCTGCCAGCCTCTCTGCAGTGCCACGGCTTGCTCCATCCTTTAATCTTCATTTTTCCAGTTTCTTTCTACCAGGAGATATATGTGTGCATGTGTGTGTGTGTGTGTGTGTGTGTGTATGTAAATATTTATACTTTAGGATGCTGTCCCCCACACCCAGCAAATGATGTAAAACATCATCACTGTGATATGACTTTCACAGCCTTTTACAAAGGTTAGAAGTACACACTGGTGCCATCCCTTATGTCATAGCCCAGTATCACCTCTCTTCCTCCAGCCTCACCTCTGCTTTATTTCCACTGATTGCACTTTGCAGCAGGCAGGATCGCCACCCTTTTTTTATAGCTCAATGGGAGCTGCCACAGTGAGCTGAAAACATACTGTTTATTTAGGGAAAGAACGGTGCAGTATCAGCTGTCATCTAGCACTTTAATCCGAAACACAATTAGTTGAGCACAGCCACATCCAGATGCTAACACTTGATGGAAGTAACACTGCAGTAATTCACAACTATCTGAAGTGTGGCTTCCATGAGAAAGGCTTCTTGTGAGACTCTGCAGACATCTGCCCAGAAAATCCTCCTCAAATAGTATTAGAAGACTCATCTATAAAACCACGGGATTCCCATCAGTCCTTCGAGATTTACACAACACCAAAGGTGAGATGCACTATCAGGAAAACCTGTCACATCATTTTGGGTGTCAACTGGCAACTAAAAAGGTGGAGGGAGAGAGGGAGGCACCACATTTTTTTACCTATCACTCTGAAATGTGAATACAACTCTGGCTGGATATGAGAAATGCTTGAAGAGGCTGTCTCGACAGAAAGAAGGTGAGGAACACAAGGGTTTTCTCAACTGTCACCTGTTTCTGAAAAATAAAATAAATTAAAAAAAATATTTCAAATCTAATTCATCACAAAGTATCAGCACATGACATAATTCTCTGTTTATAGGGGATCACAGGAAAATTTCAGCACTGGTACCTCAGTGAAGCCTATGCCAATTAAAACAGTGCTAACTTCAGCTTGATACTGATTTAACTTAACTCCACATCAAACTAGTGTTCACACAGAAGCCTTGACCCATTTAACAGATGCATTTTTAAATGACATCTCACATTTTACACCTGCAATTCCCAATACAGACCTACAGGCTAGGCAAAACAACCTGAAGGTCCACCTACCTTCACACTGTGCTAAAGGGTTTCTACCCTGACTTCAGTGAATTGAGTGAACTGATGAATTTGTAAGAGGTTTCTGGACTACTGCAGAAATATCCATTTTTCTAGAACAGTCTCTCAAAAATAAAACTGAATTGAAGCACACCTACTAACTGGATGTTTTTAGCTGCACATTACACTACGTAGAAGGAGCCAAATGTTCCCCTGTCACTTAACACACTGCTAAAGATGTAAGTTGCTCTGTTTCTACTGTGATTTGTAAAAAGAGGGGCTATCTTTTATCAGGCCAGCTGCCACTGAGGAAAAAAACCAGATAAACTTTCGGGCAGAAGCCCCTTCTTGGGCCTGAAATAGCAGCAGTAGTCTTGAAGGTGAAAACCAGCAGAGAAGGACTTATAAATTTAATTAGATTATGTAAGCAGCTAGACCATCTGAAAAAAAAAAAAGGGCACTGATATCTGGAGCAAAGGAAGGAAGAGCAGAGGACGAAGAGATAAAAAGGGAGCTTCGCTGAAAGCAATGAGCAGTTTCCTGCCTAAGGAAGGTGAGGGACAGGGAATTGAGTCCTGTGCCCTGATGTCTCTGCCAAGTCCAGGATCATTAGCAGCATTAAGTGCTTCAGGTCCCATGATGTCTTTTGAAGGTATTTTATCAATGTCTCTTAAGAATCAGAGTTCAAGTGAGGTCCAGATTTGTTTCAGCTGTGACAAGCTGCTGCAGAAAAGTATGTCCAAAGAGGGAAAGAGAGGTCTAGGCATTACTATCCTTCTGTCTTTCATCTC